>JAPYZP010005917.1:0-18871 GCA_030522985.1 Torymus sinensis
ATGTATATCCAGCGCCAATTACCGTCCGTTTTAGAGCTTTTACTGATAGATGCGCGTGCGGGGAGTTTTAATGGGGGTCGCTCGCACCGCGTGAGAAATAGTTGTTGCGGTTTTTTATTGGCCAATTTTTCTTATAGCTCGCTTTTTTCAAATTACTGCCGCCTATACGGTAGCGTGGAACTGTAGCTTACACGATTATTCAAGTGCAAGAGTATTAAATCAGAAAGGAAAAAATCAATCTGTTGCATTCAATTTTGCCAAGTAAAAGAGGATTTTGATAAATTGGTCTTTTTGAAGACATATCCTTTTTGGTTGACACAGCAAACATAACAAAATTGGAAATATTAAATGAATCATGTCGTTATAAAAGAAACATTATTTGAAACTAATTAAATATTAAATTCTATTAAATATTAATATTTAATTTAAGCTATTAACATATCAATAGCTATTTTAGCAAATTACGGATAAGTCAGGCACGAGCATATTTACCTTAGACATTTCTCATTCAAGCCGTAAATCTTCTGAAATACAAACCTTTTAAATTTAGAACAAAATACCATTTAGCGTATAGTGGTCAGGAGAAAAAGGCCGTGACATTGAGCATCTCCTTTGAAAAAGTAACGCAAACACTGGAGAAATCCAAAAATACTGCACTAAAGATAATGTAAATCCGTCGAGGCGAGAGGGATATATACATACAGCAGCTCCTTCGACAGCATTGTAAAGGCAGCTCGAGTACAAGGGTAAAGCTCGAAAATTCACACGAGCGTCCGAGCGAGCAGCCGCAGGCCACTCGTAGGCGTGCGCACCCGCGCGTACACGATCCCTCCGCTCCTTTATCTCCCGCTCTCCTTTTTTTTTCTCTCTCTCCCCTGCCTCTTGAGTCTGCTCGCTCCTGCGCGCCTATCCTCCTCCTTGTTCCCGTCCGTTTTGTCGCCCGAGCGCTACTCTCCCCCTGGTTTTATTTATTTTTTTATTCTCGGGGCGCGCGCAGTATCGTATACATACACACACACACACGTAGTGACCCCGGCTACTCGTCGTTGTTGCCGAGAGGTGCGAATTAGCGGGGGCCCTCGAGCATTTAAATTTCACGCGAGCGGCCATACAGTCGCCTCGGGTCAGTTTTTTTGTCGAGTTCGCGGGCCGAGGAGACGAGCAGCCTCTTTATACTAGTCTCGCCTTGCGTAACTTTTATTGAGCGTGAATTTTCATTTTTACATCACGCATACGCGACTCGCTCGCTCGCGCGGCGCCGCCGTCGCTTTCTTATCCGCCGACTTTCTTTGTAAACTGATTTTTTGTTATCGCGAGCGAGCGCGCACGCGCGAGAACGGATCTCTTTTGAGGCGCGCTTTGATGACCAAGGTGTGAATTGATTGCGCTGTAATTTATATAGAAAGGATCACCCAGGTTGCACGCGCCGCACGGCGCTTTCGACTATATAGCGCTGTCCTTCTTTTCGTCTTGTGATGGCTTTCTTTTAGATTGAAAATATATATATACGAAGCGTGCCGGCCGAACGTCGTTAAAACGTTTTGTATATCGGTAGCATAATAAAGATGCAAATGCTGTTGCCCAAGATTCGCTAAATATATGCGTGTCTGGATGTATAATGAAAATTGTCAAGTAAATATTTTTACGAAAAGTCAGGTTTTGTTTTTTTTCATCACTTTGTAAATTGATATTTACTCAACATAACAACGGTAATGAATGCATCTCATTATTTACTCATGTTTTTAAACAACGAACATTAATCAACAAATATAGTATATAAATTATATATTGCAGAGTGAATAAAGTTTTAATACTTGAAAAATAAAAGAAAAAGAAATGATCAAGTTTATGGTTTTTTTTTTGCGCTTATAATACCTGTGAAATGTATGCCCATAACTCTCTATAAGCTCTCTAAGACATTTCTAACAGATGTTTCTCCGAAGGATTCCACGTACTTACGAAATTAGAGTGACTCCTAAGTTTCCACGCCATAAATCAAAACCATCCAACACACATACACACCGATCCACCGAATTTAATTGGAGTTCCAAATCCGCTACAGCATCAGATCCTCTGCGCGATTCGCACTCAGCCATAAAATAATAAATAACGCCCCGCGTGCGCTAGTTGTCCTTCTTTTTTTCGAAATAGACGTCGAAAGGTAATAAAATCACTTGATAATGATTAGTTTCCGAGAACGGAGCCGCGAGCTAGCCGCGGCGTTATATACGCCTGACCTTAATCGCGCGCGCTCGCGAGCTCTCTCGTAAGAGAGGTAAAAGTTCGCTCTTAAATTGGGTCTCGCACACACGCGCGCGCGCGGAAGAATTCTCCTGTAATATATGTACGCGCACAACAGAAGAAGAGAGGGAGGAACGAGAGGCAGTGTAGAGTAGCGATCTCCCCGACCTTCGCCGGCAATTAAATCCACGTCCCCAGGTGCGCGCGCGCCCGCGCGAAGGGAAGGAGGAGGAGGTGAAAAAATCGCAAGCTGGTGCATTTCGCGGATTCTTCACCATTCTTTTCCCGCGATATACATATACACATGCGTGCTTTTCGTACGGTCTGGACAAAATTTCCACAATAATTCTCTTTACCAAGTGCGCGCATACGTCGTTCTGTGCTTGTATAGTCCTGGTGGTTGTAGATTATAATGCTGAGGGTCAGAGGTCAATTCAGACGGCTTGATAGTCGGATAATTATTTTATTTCTATAATAATAGCGTATATATAGTGACATAAGAGTTGTGGTTGAATTCTTAATTTTGTTTTTATCACGATGGCCTACTTTCATTTTTAGAAATTTTTGAAATAATACGTTTCGCAATCGAACATTGTTATAGTCGTCAGTATAATTGTTCGTGTGTGGACTTAATATGTGATATATACCCTTCAAGTTTAAATTGAGACGTTTTTAAGTAAAAGAGGGATCCTTAAATCGCTTATAATATTTAATCCGCTGTCAGAATGATTGAAAATGTTCGAAAATGAGATATATCCTCCCAAGATATACGGCAAATCTTTCTAAATTAAAAACCAGTTCTTAATGCGCAGATTATCACTCTTGATTAAAACTGCGCATTTTAACAATATATAATATTAATAAATTGTTGAGATTTATCCGACTCACCTCATAGATCAATCGACACGAAAATATAGAAAAAATGTAAAAAGGCCGCGAATGGGAAAGGTAAACAAATATAAAAGCCGCAGTGTACAGTATAACGTCAGCGCGCCGCGTCGTGTGTCTATGCAATTCCGTTATTATCCTCGAAAAGAGGCCTCTATAATACCTCCGCTGCAAAACAGTACAATTTAATCGAATCGCCGATATACACGTACACACACACACGTAACGCAAAGCCTCGCCGGCGAGAATAATTTCCAAGGCAATGTGTAGCACGTCTATTGACTAAACTGCGGACGTATTTCATAGCGCGAGCAAATTATAAATCAGCGGCCAAGCGAAGCGAGAGAGAGTTAGCGCACGAGAGGTCGATTGAATCAAGACGCATTCACTCGCTCGCGCAAAATCTTAAATCCGTCCCTGGTTAAGGCGCGAGGGCAGCAGCAGCAGCAGCAGCAGCAGCAGCAGCAGCAGCAGCAGCAGCAGCAGCAGCAGCAGCAGCCGCGGCGGCGTTGAACGATTTGAGCTTGCCGCGGCGGTGCGGCGGCGGCGTAGAGGCGGCCATTAAATTAGTAAGCCCGTAAGATAAATCGTAACACACAGCCTTCGCTTTTCTAAGCTTTGATCAATATCTAAATCAGACTGCAGAATGCCTTTGTGGCGCTGGCGGGCGCGCGCGAGCCGTGAGTCTCGAGGAGTCGCTGTGTGTTATAAGTACGAGTGTGTGTACGCGCAGATATAGAGAGAGAGGGAGCGAGCCTCGGTTATACGGCAAACACGAAAGGCGCGTCACAAGCTTTGTATATTCATGATCAATTGGCCGTACGTAATCCGGATATACTATCGTGTCTGTGTGTGTGTTGGCTGGTTTGTCCGTTTCTCTCTGTGCCTTCTTCCTTACTTCCCCTTGAGTTGCTGCTGCTACTTTTCCTCGCCCGCCACTGTGTCTGCGCGCTCATGCAGAAGCGCGGCCGGGCAGATGGGCCTAATATGAACTCGCGCGCGCATGCGAGAGTGTGCGAGTGAGTAAGTTATTGTGGCCCAGTTTTATGAAAAATGCGCCCCGCGAGCGTCACTGACACGTGCGCCAGTGAATCATGGAAATAGTCTCAGAAAGGTTCGCACGCGCTGGCGCGCAGCGGCTTCTCTTCTCTTTTTTTTGCTCCACGCGCGCGCATACGGGGATGAAGTGAAGAGGATATTATCGAGTGCGAGGCCGCCGCCACTATATGACGCTCCATACTCGTCTGACTACTGTTCTTCTCTGTATCCGGCGGCCACCTTTTTTGCCTCCTCTCTCATCGACACTCTTCTCTATAGAGCGTCGTTGATGCTGCTTTCTCGTACAGCGATTTAGCGAGATGACAGGAGATGACAAATATTCTGTAATCTTCCTTCGACTATCGACTCTCTCTCTCTCTCTCTCACTCGCCTTGGACTATTACTTTTTTCTCTTTCCCGCTCGTACGCTCGTTCACGTTCAACGGTTTGTACGTGTGAATAAGAGAACGCGCGCACGTGTATATGTGTGCGAATATATACACAAGAGCGCCTCTTTTTAGTCGTGTTTTAAAGGATTGCAATTCGGTTCTGTCGACGCTTTTCGATCCTTTATGCGCGTCTTTTCGTCAGTTTAATGAATTTTTTCAATTTGCCTGGCTTGCTCGCTTCATTGGTCCCATTAATTGGCTATTATAGCTGTAACTTTTTTGCACGGCGTGTATAGAGATGTGCGAGTTGAAATATTTTTAGAAAGTTTTTTTGTCGGATTACGTGGCCGCGTCTGGCAAATCGACGTTCATTTAGTACGAATTTAGACGCGTTCTTTGCCGTGGCATAATTGAGAGAAAGAAGAAGCCATTTCGCGAGCTGTAAAATTTAAAACTAAGTATATACGGGCGCGCATACAAACAGTCGACGATTATGATACGACAGACACTCTGTAATGACCGCGAACATATTCTTTTTTTATCTCGCTGCAAATTATACTCGGCAGTCGGGCGTTTACAACGTGCGAGCAATGTAATATACAAGCGAAATATTAATTTAGTATTCATAAATTCACTTTAAATTGATACTAATTTATCGTTAATGTAAAAGCGAATAGAAACTTAAGAGTTGGAGCTAAAATATATATATATCTGTCGCACTGTGTGCGCTATATAGCAGTAATTTATTTTAATGAAATGGTTCTGGCGTATAAGCGATAACAATTAAACTGCCTTGAAAGATTTAAAATATAGTTTAACCGAAATTTAAACACTATATATCTTTCGCTCGGAAGGATTCATCGGTTTCCTTTTTATCTTTGTAAAAAAAAAAAAAAAAAAAACATACTCGACGTTTATTTTTTAATCTTATTGAATTATGATATTCGAGTTCTATTACAGTCGTATTGAGAGTAGATGATTAATATTCTAATGTAGAGTATTATTTTGATACGCCTAAATCATTGATGAATGAAGCGAGAGCGGTCGGATCTAATAACGTTTGTATTTATTGTGCGCGAGCGCGCGCGCATTAATAGCCCAGTTGAATGCGAGATTTTCCGAGGGGCCTCGAAGAAAAATAGGCATTCATCGTCAAACTGATAAGAGCATTCACACATTCCGAAGGCGCAAGAGAAGGCTCGCGCCGCCCATGTATACGTCCGAAAGTGCAACATCAATGTGTGTGAGTGTGTATATACAGGCATACATAAAGCGATCGAATCGAATCGAACGCTATCTGACACTGACTCGCGGTACACGCGCCTCGATGAAATATCGTGCCTACAAGATATTTCGAAAGTCCCGAAAGAGACACGCACGGGACGTGTAGGATAGAGTACACGCATCACACACACACACACACACACACACACACACACATATACATACAGAGCGACTCTTTATGCTCGAAACCGATCGAGGCTTCGCGCTCCCTGTGGGAAACAAAAGGCTGCGAGTCTCGTCTCTGGTGAGGTCGAAAAATAAAAAATAGGCGAGCCTCTCTCTCCCTCTCTCTCGAGTTAACACCTCAAGGGTCACTCTCGTGTTGTACGCAGACGCGGCGACGCGTGCGCGCGCGCGCCGGTGGGGCCCAATCATTAATAATTTAAATGGGAGGAAAAAAGAAGCGCGGGGGGCTCGCTCGTTCTCCGCGCGCGCGTCTGACTTGGAGGAATGACCTAGCGCGAGCGCGCGAGCGCGAACGTGTTAAAAAGAATCGTTCGGGCAAGCGAAGAACGGACGAAAGTCTTTTTATGTACTTGATACGGGCCGCGCCAGCAGAGAGCCGTAAACGCGCGCGCGCAGAGAGTGAGAGAGCCTCGTGGAGGTCCACCCGGACAAAAGTTTTACTGTATCTTAGTATCTCGGTATTAATTTCATCTCGGAAGAGATTCCTTCCACTGCCCGCTACGGTCGTTCTTTTTTTCTCCACCTTCTCGATATCTCTTCCTTTTTTCCCGTTTCCTTCGACGAGAGTGCGAGTGGGGGAGAGAGAGAGAGAGGAGCACATTTACATGGCTCGTCTTCCTGCCTCATGCGTATACGCGAGCGGACTTTTTTATATCGACGAAATTGAATGCCAAGGAAGAAGGTGAGTATACCGACGGGACGACGTTAGATACAAATTGCCGCTAATGATTTATGCCCCGACTTTTTCGAGCTGGACTGTAACCCTATACGCGCCGGATCGACTTTACGGTAATGGAGGAAACGTATGGCTTTTTATTTTTTTGGTTATCCCTATTGCTTAGCCTATTAAAAGTTTAGAGGATGGATTATATATATAGGCGGTCAATAATCGTTCTAAGCTACTTTTGTAAAGGAATTTTGGATAAAGCCATTTATAAAAGTCGACTTATTCCTATACAAAATATGATTTTTATTTTAAATCAACTACAATAGCGAATGTATTGTCGGATGAAAAAACTGTGTAACTAAATTAGTCGTGGTAAGAAATATCTCGTACCTCGATACTTTCGTTTCTTTTTCTTTTAACGCGCACGCCAAAATTCGTGGTGTTTCGCGCGTTAACTTTCTCTCAACATAAAACGCGCCATATCGATAAATCGCGATCGCGAAAGATTATTCGAGGGTGAGCGATGCATTATCACAACTCATTTTTATGTAAGATCGAAAATTTATTTTGGACTTTTGGAAATTAAATTTTTTTTTTAAACATCATTTTTTAAGTTAGTGATTCATGTAAACAACGTCATTACATGTGTATAAACTGGTGATACCAAGTTATTAATGTTATACGATATCTACTTACTATTTATAAACTCTATAAAAAAAAATTGACGTCAAGAGTTTTATAATTCATACATATTTTGTATTCTTAATGCACCAAACGAAATATTATACAAGTAGATTGTAAATATCTTAAGAAAGAAAACTTATAATATATGGAAAGAAATATTTGTTTTTATTTATGTAAAGTTCATGCTAGAGTTTTTCACAAAGTTTTTTTTGGTAATTTATAGAGCTTTATTAACAAATTAACTGGTTCTCCTGCGCCAATTTATTAGACACTATGAACTAAAAACACTTAAAAAATCCGTTACATTGGATAAAAAAGTTGTTATTTATGGGGAACGCACGATTTTACTGGTTATACAAAATTTAAGAATTAATTACTCTATATGCAAAGTGTGAGATACATATTACTTGTATAAAAGCATCGCGCTTTTTTCTAAATATGTTAAGTGATAAAGAGATCAAGTGACGAAATTCTGATAAAAAATGTGCATCTTTATTAGAAGATGTACTATCGACGCAAAATTACCATAAAAAGCAGTTTTGCCGTATCAAGATTTATCTTACCAATAGCAATTTCATTAATTCCAATCTGCTATAATTCGGATTAAAATGTTAAGAACGTGAAAGAAACCAGAATTAGCCTGAAGTTGGAACCTTGCTATTTACGATATTACATTTAAATTTTTTGTACGTTAAAAAGAAATTTACATCACCTTAAAAGCAATGGGCGATTTCGAAGACGTATTATTACTAGTTGCTTCGCCGATATCAAACTTTTCTAATATTATCTAAAAAGGTATTCCGCACAAACAACTTTAATACATACATTTATACAATATTCAGTAAACTGCCATTTTCTGTAACATTATTTTATAAGTTATTGAAAAATTTAATTTTTATTCATTTTGTAAATCAAAAAATTATTCCAAAAATAGAAACTTTTACTCTTTATATTTTGAGTAGAATTATTAAGTATAATAGATTGTATGTCGTAAATTATACTACTTTTATCGCAAGATACAGTTATATCAACACCTTTTTAACGCCAGCTAGGAGGTATAATAAAATATTCACTGTAATGCAGGTGACATTCAGAGTTTCTTTATCAAGAATTAAGAGATTCGTAAATTGATCGTTTATCTGCTTCATAGAAATTTATAAAAAAGTCTTAATTTATATGAATTGTTGATAAGCGAGCTGTGACGCAGTAAAGATATGTGATGAAATTCGCAATTCGTTAATTCCTATTCGCATACGAAAGTTACTCCATACTTTGCACCATTCGATGGTTTTAGACGATTAAATTTCACGATCAAAGTATCTTGATACATTAACATTGGAGACGATATTTATGTTGTACATTTCGCAAATTAAGACTTTTACATATACTTTGGTGTATGGTATTGTAATGTTCGATTAACCTCAGTTTCTCTTTTAAAAAGCTTTTAATTTTGCAACTTTTATTGCCGATTACAAAGAAAAAAAATGTTATCTTTTCATCGATTAAGATTTGTTTGTGTTTGGGACAAAATTAAGTACAATGTCACTGGGACAAAATTAAGTACAATGTCACAAGTTAGAATTTTTCATTTTAAATCAATAGTCGAAAAGATACACAATTTTTCGTTAATTAAAACTTTTGCATACGCACAAATTTATAGAATATTAATTGGTATAAGATACATTTTCATATTATTACTCCTCGGTGTCTTATTTACTTTTTTTCTACATATGTTAATGATTTAATAATTACCGAAATAAATGTATTCGTATAATTTAATTGTATGGTAAAATTTAGAAAAATTCCGAAAAGATTCGCTTATTCGCGCGATTGTGGTAAACCCCTAATTAGCCAGAGTTTATATGACAATATTGTATTCTGTTATTATAACATGGTTAAAACCTGAATTTGAACACTTCATGGAAAACGCCAGCACGCGCATATATATATGTATAAGAAAGCTCTCGAAAAATTATAATTTCGCTCGTCGGCGGCCGTGTCATTCGGGAAGCCATCACGCGTTAACCGCTCTTCGGAATACCATCTCGTAACCTCGGCTGCACTTTGCATCCTTAGCGCGGAACCTGCGCGCTGCTCAAAGCACTTGCGCGTGGTCATACCTCGACTGCGAGCCGCATATGCAATTAAGCGCGCGTCGAGGAGTCTTTGGCCAGGCTGACGAGCGACTGATTGCGCTGCTCATAGCTCACCTTCGCCCTTGCTCCCGCGGCTGCACGTCGACGCCGCCGACGACGAGAAGGCAAAAAAAAGGTGGAAAAGAAAGGGTCCGCTGCTGCCGCCGCCGCCGCCGCCGCTGCCACCGAGCGGCAATTAGATTATGTATGTAAAGTTTCCATTATGCCCTGGCTTAATCGACGCGCGAGCGCAAGCGGAGGCTGATATACTTTCCTCGGAATTAAAATTAATGAGCTGTCGAATAAAAATCGATCCGTTCTGCTCGCGCCGTTACGACGTGTCTATTCATTACCGCCTCGTACGCGCGGCTCTTCTTCGCTCTATCGGGTCCGAGCCAAGGCTTCTCTATCTTCGCCTTTTTGTTCTTCTCGTGCGTGTACAGTGCTTCTTTTTTTTGCGTCCACGCAGACAGGGTTTGTGAAATTTTCACGCGTTAATTATTGTAAATTGAAATATGAAAAATGACGAGTTTTCCTTTCTCTCGCCTATCGGCTTTTCTTTTGGGGGCTTTTAATCGTTTTTAGACGAGCTGGATTTTCTTTTTATTTTTGAGTATAAAAGTTGTCGGATTGCGCAACTCTGGAGGCTTTTCATTCGTATATAATAAATTTTTTAATAAAGTCGCACAATTATAACAGTGTCTTTAATAGGAGGTAAAATATTTGTTGAAAATTATACGTTACTACGGGATTCATTGCTGCTTACTGCACTTAGGAGTTTCGTGTCGGTGAAGTAGTAAATAATTATTTAATTTCGAATGCGATCATTATATTAATCCAAAAGCGAGCCATAACTCTGTTGTGATAAATTAATTTCGTCATTTCTGGAGGCTCATTAATTTTTTCCATTTGTCTCATTCGTTTCAATGCATACCACCGAATTATTATTTAAAAGTAATTTATAACAATTTGGCACAGACGAACTTTCTAACGAGATTCAGATGCTTTTTTCTCTGCCTCTCTTTCTCTCCTCCGACGCGCTTTTTATGCTATATGCGCGCTCGCGCCGTTTTTCGTTATACATAAATTATAGGTCTCGCTAAACGCAGGCTTTATATCGTTATTATGACTATTTTTTATTAATTACGATCGAAACTCATCTTTCATCTCCCCAAGCTCGTGCTTAAGGCTCCCCTGAGATATACTATATACAGCGTAAAAGGAAATTAACTGAAACTGAAACTTGATTACCGTTTCTGTGGCTCTATTCTATTCTATCCTATTATCTTTGACGTATAATGCGGCACGAGTTAAGAAACGAAATTACAGAAAATCTTCGTTTTTCAATAGAACGACCGCACAAGTGTCGGCTGATTGATTGCGTTTCTCACCGATAATTAGACAATATTGCCCAACGCGATCGTAACGAGTACATTAAAATCCGTGATCAAGGCGATATATCCGAGGGACTCTCTTGTTATATATGTATAGTCAGTCTTGTGCACTTCTGAATCGACTACAAATTGTAAGCAGCCTATAACGCGTAATTGGAGCAGAGTGGCACTCTACGTTCGTTCGATTTCGCGCGGCAAACGGAATGTACCGTGTCATTCGTTTTAATATAGCGCCGAAGCCTATCGAGCGGCAAAAGGAGGAGCGAAGGAAGGAGCGCGTAGGCATATTACACGCGGATTCTCCCACGCGTGTGTTCCGGAGATCGAAAATTCCGCGCGCGCGCGCGACACGTATAGCATTTTAACACGCGGCGCGTCGTGTCGTCGTCGTCTTTTCACGCGCGCTGTGTGTTACCGTTGATGACCGCGGGGCACATTTTGAGGAACGCGTGCAATTAACATCTTTTGTGCGCGCGGCTCGCCGCGGTGCAGTGCTAGAAGTATATAAGTATACACATATAAGTGAGAAGGTATATGCTGCGCACGATGAGCCGGTATTATGTATCGCACGCGCATATATACCCGCGCGTATGTGTATATGTGTCTGTGTGTACAAGCGCGCGCGAGAGGGAGGCAGCCTCTCTGACGAAGAAAGGAATGCTGATTGTGCGCGGCACACACGGCGAGGTCGGGCCCTGATTTTTATGAGTTCTAAATCCTCAAACCCGAGTGCAGCGCTCGCTGGTGTGTTCGCGGTCGTGGCGGCGGCCGCCCGATGCGACTGGAATCTCTCTTCTCCCTCGCTCTGAGAAAGAGAACGAGAAATCGCCGGTGAGAGAGGGGGATAAATAAAATTAAGTTAAGTTAATGCGCGCGCGCTCGTTTCGCTTTTATCGTCCCAAGGACGTGATGGCGATGCAGTTTTATCTCGCGGCCTGATTCATTTATATTATGCCCCGCGAACTTTTGCCTCGCGCGCGCGGCGGCGGCGGCTTCTCGGAACCATAGGCGCGCGTTCAGTTTTTAAAAGCCGAGAGTCGTCGTCGTCGGGAATTCCTCGGCGCTGCTGTTTTCTAGGCCTTTTTATTTTATGACGCCAGCAGCAGCAGCGCCGCTTTTGAGAGCAGTGCACACAAAAGGATATCCCTTTAAAAATAAAGCGCCCGTATTTCGGAATTCCGAGGATATATGTATATATCTACCTGCGCGGCTTCCAAAAATATTTTCACATTAAGCGCGCAGTCTTCCTTTTTTCGAGCGAGATCGCTCGGCAGTTTCAGATTATATATATCTCGCAGGCAGAAGTATATACTCACGGAGCGCTTTTACCCTTGTTATAATGGCCATCGTGTATTAGCCGTCGTATAGCCGGTCAATTTGTTACTTCGACGCGCGGTAACTCGCGTGTTTACACGCGCTCGGAACAATCGTTAACTGCGCGGCCGATTCATTATTGCGCGCACGATCCATCTCTTCCATATACACTCTCGCGGGCGCATATACTTAAACAATCGGAAACATCGCTGAATTCCCGCGGCGCCTTCAATTAAGCCCGCGCTAAGTTATATTCGCCCAACGCCAACAATCATTTCGCACTCGCTCGCTCGCTCGCGTACATAACAAATCGCTCTTAATCAAGTACCGCCGCGTCAAAGTCTTAATATAAATTCAAGCGGCCGCTAAACTAACAAATTGCCCATCAGCGGCCGGCAGAGAGAGAGAGAGAGAGAGGGTCGTTGCGCTTCCTTCCTTCCTTTTTGCTCCTGCGAATATAAACGCCGTGCGCGCGAGAATACCGCGAATTGGATTTTTCCTGCTACGCGAGAGCAGTACCATCATCTCAGAGCTGCTGCTCCTTTTTCCTCCTCTTGAAATCGAAATGCGCGCGCGAGCGCTTGACGAAGGTGAATTGCTCGTGTGTGCATGTGCGCGGCTAGGAATCAAATGACGTGGCAATAATGACTCGTTCTGTTACTTCTTAATGAGCTAGACGGCTCGCTGCATGCGCGCCGCCTCGCCGGGATATGTTGTTTGTGGATGAGTTATTGATACTCGACCTTTGCGACACACTCGTCGTTTACGAAACAGACTCGCGCGCGCGGAATCGGTCCTCTCTCTCTCTCTCTCTCTCTCTCTCTCTCTCTCTCTCTCTCTCTCTCTCTCTCTCTGTGTGCTCTCTTCTCTCGGGCTCACCTGTGCAGGTACCGGCCCGTTCCCCTTCGCCATCTTTTTCTCGCTTTCGGTTTTTCCTCGCCTCTTTGCACTCGTGTCGCTGCTGCGGCTGCTTTTTTCGCGTTACGTCATAGACGGCGTTAACGCAATTAAAATGCGAGAGATGAGCGCGGACAAATAAAATCACGCAGCGCTCGACTCATTTTCCACAGCTGCTGCTGCTGCTGCTGCTCTGCACACGATCTGTGATGTATTCTTTTCCGCCTGATGGAAATTACAAAAGCGAGCCTTTAATTGCCTTTACGATTCTCGTTTATGACTCTCCGCGAAAAAATCTACTTTATACATTCAAAATCAATCGGTTGAAAAATCACGGCAATAAATTCACGTGTGATGTACATATATATATAATGTACGTAATATGTGTGCGCGGCCGCGAGCTGTATGCGCGAGTATATACACGCGCGAGAGAGGAAAAAGAGATACGGTTTCGAAGTGCTAAAATCTCGTGCATAATTCATGCGCACTAGCGCTCGTGGACGGCAAATTTGCTCAGTCGCGGTGTGCTCCATAAAAAATTATTCCTCGCGTGCGTGCAGCGTGTGTGATGTGCTGCGTGCTACGGCTCGTCTTTAAAAATAGACGACGCGGTAATCGCGCGCAAGTTTGAACAAAATATATTATAAACGCCTATTATGCGGCACGTTCGAGTTTCCCATTATGTTGGGAGCTACTTTGACCGCAGACTATAGCTTTTTTGTTTTCTTTCGTATATTCATAAAATATAGTTTATTATTCTTACCCATGTGAAAAAAAAAGTGTTGCGAAAAAATATTTTCATTTAAATTGTTTACGCATTGTCCTGTCGGAGCACAATATATACATATCTACTTATCGCGCCCATCAGATATCGCGCACATCGACAGCTACGACGAGATATTTTGAAATACCAAAAGCGAGCGTCGATAAAACTGCGCGTATTATTCCAAATCACGCGCAGCCTTTATACCAATGACTAGCCGTTAAAAGTTAACTTTGTTTATCACTCTCGATACACATCTCATCCTTCGACGCGTGTATTACAGACTTGAGTTACCACCTTCCCGATCGCTCGCATAATACTCTGTCTACAGCTCCCTCCCCTCCACTTTTTTCTTCTGTATTCAACGGAATAACTCCTAATGATCTCTCTCTCTCTCCGGCGCGCTCGTAATATGGCGAGAGGCGTAATATTCTCTCTCTCCTTCTCGCTTTCATTGTCGTCCCATTAACGCGCACCGTGCCAAGTGTCGCACGTTGCGAAACACACACACACACGGGTACGTGTAGACAGGAGGGATTTTCAGCCTGCCGTCGGGATTGACGCTCGTACATATCACACACACGCCTGTTGGATAATGTGTCGCGGCTCTGCGAGTTTTGATTTTTGAATTTCCCCGCTGCGCGCGCATTGATTATGTATTATATATATACCTATGTATAGGTGCACACGCGCGTCAGACGGGGGGAAATTAATCGGCTGGTAATGGGCTTATAACTATGACGGCGTTCCGCGGCTTTCACGAAAAGCATTTTCTGCAGCAGCAGCAGCAGAGCGCTGGTCCATTAGAAGTGGGATGCACAAGCGGCGCGCGATGTTCGCCGCCGACGTGTTTAATTGATGGCGGTATATCGATATTGATAAGGCCGACACGCTCGCGCTGTTCTTCCTTCGCGCGCGAGCTCCGCACTCTCGTAATTAAAAACGTATATATTGATTGATTTTTTGTTCTCTCTCTCGCAGCGCACAGTTCATGCCTCTCGACACGATTGTCGATTTTTTCGCGTCGAAGTAGTAGTAATAGTACTAGGCGCATTATATATAATACACACACGCGCGGTTACGTAAGAAAACAAAGGCATTAATTAAGCCGAGCTTTCAGGAAAAAATCCGGCCGCGCGACACACACACGCGCGCGGAGAGTTACAAAACAAGCTTCCCGCGCGCGGCTACGGGACGCGAGAGAGAGAATCGCAGAACGGGAAAGGCGAGGGGAGCGGGGAGGGTGAGAGGGGGGCAATGATTTCGCGCGGCGCAAAAGATAATACAAGAAAATGTCGATGAAAATTGCTCTTATTACTGCAAATCATAGCCGCGCGAGCTAGCGAGCGAGCGAGTGAGAGAGCGTAAGGATGTATAGAAAGGACGGCTGCGCGGCCATATATGCAATGATTGGTGACACGCCGCTATATACGTGGCGGTGTGATTGCACGAAACGACGCGCGCACAGGTGAGGTGTACCTCCTTTTCTAAGTATATCTCCCCGAGGTGTATCGGCGGCGTCTTTCGCACCCTTATGAGACTCTCTCGCATCATGCGCGCGCTCGTCGAGGCGCTCGTAATAATTCTCGCGCAGAGCGACGACGACGCGCCGCTTCGGAAAATCGCTCTAACGGTCGCCGCCGCGCGCAGAGTCGTTATGCTCGTCGCCGCGCGCGGTGCACTTTTCAGCCGCCTATATGGAGTATAATTTAGAATTATTAATTTCCCGAAGCGAGGGGGGTAGAATTAAGGCGAAGAGGCCGACAATGTTTCATTAGTCACGTGGTCGCTATTAATGCGCGCGCGCGCACTCTTATATGTTGTATAGGCTCATGCCCTCGACGCGAGAATATTCGTAACGCTGAAATTTAGTGTAAAGTGGTAAATGCGCGTATTTATCGCGGGCTTAAGCGCTCTTTATCTGAGAATTAAATGCTTTCTCTATTTTAAATTCAAGCCGCACCGCGATGCGCCCCGAGTATATACACGGATCCTGCTGCTGCTGCTCTTTGGCCACTTATAAACCAATTAACATTCGAGTGCACGCGCTAACACGCGTAAATAATGCGATTACGAGGGAAAGAAGGTGAGATTTCTTTTTTGTCCAGAAGGGAGATAATTATGTCGAACCCTATACCGCGCGCTCTCTCTCTCTCTCGCGAAATTAGACGCGCAAGCGGGTAAAAATAACGCGATTGTTAATGAATGCAAATTCAAATGACAAAATATATATATATATATATGTGAGTGGTATGTGAATATAAAAAAGGAGGAGGAGTAGGATAAAAATAAACAGCGTGTAAGGCCGGGAAAAGGAACAGGTTGCTTGGAACAGGCGTATAAATCATAAATCACATGTGGATGTGCTATTTGTACTCAAGCTAAATAGCAAAGCGCTGCATCATTTATAATTTTGAATTAACTCGCGCTCTCTCTCTCTCTCTCTCTCTCTCTCTCTCTCTCTCTTTCTCTAGCCACAGTGTATAAGTCCGAAAAAATGGTATGTACTATTGCGATTATGTATACAAAAATAGCTCGCTGATGGAGAATGAAAAAAAAGAAAATTGAGTTTTGTTTGTAAACAGCCGAGTTAATCTTATCGAATTAATGTTGTCGAGAAAAGCATTGAGCAACGCGCTTGCACCACTGCGTGCGCGCACTCATGATTCGAATATATAATTTTATCTATACACTTTTTACTCTTAGTTTGTTATAAACACGCTGACAAAAAAAAGCTTGTAGTGTTTCGATATTCGCGGCAAGTTTTCAATTAAATTTTTTCATCAAGAGCTTTCAATTATATACGCGCGAGAGAGCGCTAATTTCGCGAGCTAAAACAAGCTGCACGAGGGCTATATAGGTACAGCGAAGAATGAGCGGCCGCGGGAGAATCCGATAATCGATAATAAACGGCGATTGTCGCGCACGGTCCGCCACCAATTTCCCTTATCTCGCCGCCATCATCGCTCGCGCTATATCGGCCTACTTAAGCCGGGGCGTCAATTAAAGAACGCCCTCTCTCATATACACACACACTCACACATACCTCCGTGTGTATACGCAGCCGCGCGGCCGTTCTCTCGCAAGAAAAGAGCTGCGAAAGAATGAGAAAGAAGAGAGAGCTGAGAGAGGGGGAGAAAGGCGACGCACACAAGGTGGCTCCCGGGTGGTCAGCCATCCTTTTGCCCTCTCGCGCCTCTCCTCTCATATACACTCCGCTTTGACTCCTCTCTCTCTCTCTCTCTCTCTCTCTCCCGGGCCGATCTAACGAGCGTGTGGGTCCGAGAGAGCGAGAGAATGTGCGTCGCCGAGCGCAAGGCCGTTGACTCGCTCCCGGCAGCAGGAGCAGCAGCAGCAGCAGCAAAGCGAGAAAAAGGGCAGCGAAAAGGGAGATAGGCGCGTGTGAGTGTGTTGTGTGCAAGAGTGCATATATACAGACGCAGTGAGCGCGAGCTGCGGCCGTGTCGAAAAAAGAATGTCGCGCGCGCTTCGGAGGTGGGACTCTTGAACCTTGAACCTGTGCTTGCGGGAGAGAGAGAGAGAGAAAGAGCGGATACACAGCGCGCTTGGTGAGCACTCGCAGGCGAGGCTTATACACCCGGGGGCCCCCTTTTACAATATTTGATAAACATCGGGGGCTCCGACTCGCTCTCTCCCCATGCGGGGGACTTAAATTCTAACTTGAGCGGGGAACCGATGATCTCGATACCTCTCGGCGAATTTCTCTCTCTCTCTCTCGCACACTCGTGTCCCTCAGCCCAAAACAAATAACAACACGCGCGCGAGTGCGATTTTCGTCGTCCACCGCAGCCGAGTTATGATATCCCGGCTGACTTTAAAGTACATCGCGGCTCGCGATAGTGCACTCGCGCGTGTGAAACCGGGCTTCTCTCTCTCTCTCTCTCTCTCTCTCTCTCTTTCCCTCTCGCGAAACAAGACCGAGAGCGCACGCGCGAGCGGAATAAACGGCCCATCGCGCCGTAGGAAGGCGAGTTATGGGGTTTTTATGTGTGAGCGCGCGCACTCGAGTCAGTGTTATTGGGTAAAGCGCGCGCGCGCTATTTGTCAATCCGGCCTCTCGTAAATCATTAACAAACTTATTCCAGCGCTGGGAGGCCTGCAGAGCTGGCTGTATGATGAACGCGCGCGGGAGCGATAATTTGATTATTTAATAGGCGAGAGGGGGGAGGAGGAACGAGGAGGCCGTGTGAATTGACGCAATTTGCGAGAATGTTTGCACTCGATCATGCTCGCGCGGCCTGCTCGAATTTTTTTTTCGATTTTCTTTTTTCATCCCGTCGGCGAGCTTGTTTATTGGACGCAGCTCTTCCTCTCCGTACACAGTGTGTTGGCGCCTTTGCCTGTCGATATCGGGCTTCGATGGTTTAATGACGCCAAGACGAATAAGCGCAATAACGATCTGACATAATGCTAGCGCTGATGGGAAAGCGTGTTTTGTCTAGGGCTAGACGCGCGCGCGGTGTGTGGGCACGCGGGGCTTTCTTCCTCGTGCTGCGGTTGTGTATGTGCCTGGCGTTTGATGAAACGCTCGGCTGTTTAGCAATTTGTACTTCTTGTCATTACGCATGCATCTACGTCCAATTATTTGTTGTTACACTAAAGCGATATTTCGCGAGCTGTGAATTTATGGTTTTCAATAGAGGCTTGTGATAATGTTTATCTTTGAATGTATACATTTGAGAATGCAGATTTATAGGGTTTCTTTATAAAAATGATTATGAAAAAAGGGAATTCAAATGAAATATCTTAACCAGAGAATGATTCAGTTTGATGGAATATATGTTGTCAAATTCGTCATTGCAAAAACTTTTATTACATCACTTGTTTTGTTCCGTGCTAAAGATGTTTTTAGATATATTTTTATTAATTACGTACGATATTCTATCCTAATTTTAAAAAAAATCTGAAACTTATTTTCGGTAACATAAGTTTAAATTTTTTACATTGTTAAGACAAAGACTAAATCTTCC
>JAPYZP010005920.1:0-15222 GCA_030522985.1 Torymus sinensis
ACCGATTTTAACGATCTTTAGCTTAAATTAAAGCTCCTTTCTTGTACTTTAATCACTTTCTTATGGAATATTTGTTAGCACCTTTAAAAGATTGCTATTGGTTAATCATCACTGACTACTTTTCGTCCATTTTCGTATGTTAAATTTCCATAAGAAATATTATAGGCACGAACACACTTCTCAGGAGAACCTGGTATTTTTATAAACCTTTTTACTCTTAAAAAAAGTTTTGTTTAAATATTATCTACAACTTTTGTATTACATTTTTGGGTAAAGTCAAATCCAGTAAAGTAATAGCCAAAAATCAACTATTTTTAATGTTTTAAGCTGTTTTTCGCTATTTATAAAAAAAATATCGCTCCCAGAAAAAATTATCAATAAGAAAAATATCTCTTTTAATTAATTTTAGCAGATGCATTTGTTATTTTTGTCTAAAAGTTCATTTTTTTCACATTATGTTCAAAAATCAATATTTTCAAATTTTTTTCGATCAATATTTTTCGATGGATTCGACCCGGTACTTATAATTACACGAATATCTGGGGCAAAATTCTTTTGGATCTATGAAAAATTCACATCAGAGAAAACGCCTGAATTGAACTAAGTCTAGGCGGAAAATAGTTTTTATACAGTAAGTGCTAATTTTTGGAGCAGGGGGTTAGAATTTTCATCTGATGGACATATAAATCTCTACCGAGAAGCGATTGTGCCTTAAAATGGATTATTTTGTAAAACCGTGTCACAAGTCCATGTTCAAGTGTTGGAAAATTTTCTCGTCTTTGTATGACCAAAGATCGAAACAAATTTATTACAAAAGTGTGCCTCCAAATTTTTTTTTTAATTGCTTGAACCCTCTAACATAGGAGGACTTTAGAACATTTTTTATGACAAACGTTAGACGTACAATAAATTTTAATGAATACAGCATATTTGACATCATCGTGTATTGACAGAATCGGAAATTGCTTAGCAATTAGGATTGAACAAGAATTGCTATTCATCAATTCTATTTTCGTATTATAACGAAACTAAATTTAAGAAACGTTTTCTACGATCATTTGAATGCGAATAACCGATATTGAAATAATAAAGATCTAAGCTGACGATAAATAGATAAGACTAAAAGGTAGACGCTCGTGCAGACGTATACATTGAATGAAAATCAATATAATATCGCAAATGCAAGGTATGCCCATAAAAAAATGAGAAACTTGCTATACAAGAGCGGTATCTGCGCATCAATGGCAACAAACTCCAAATCCCGCGCGAGCTGATACCGCGCGCGAGCATTCAACGATTTTCCCATATTATTGTTAGTCATAATTACGAGCATTGCTGCTAATCCGAAAGCATTTTGTAGCCTCGCGCTCCTATCGGCGTATTTACGCATTAAGCGCAGTGTTTTAGCACAAAACCTTATCAATTCCCGGTCAACAATATAGGACTAATCAGGAATCGAATAAAATCATAATTTTATTATGAAGCACTTACTAACTCCATTATAAATAGCGGTCCCGTGTGCTTGCGCGCGGCGGCGGCGGCGGCGGCTCGCTTGCGTAGTATAGCCTAGGATATAATTTTTCTTCCCCCCCGCGCTCGCGCGGGGCACAGATAAAACTTCGCTTTGCGCGCGCGCGCGGCCGCTTCGATCTCGCGCTCTCTCGGGCTTTTTCTCCGTTTCCCCGCGCGCTTATCTTCCCCTCCGCTTCCTCTTTCTTCTGCGGCCGCGCTATGTAGCGCTCCTTTGCGCGCGCGGGGCACGGCAAAATTATAAGGCGACATCTGTTGTTGAAATTATCGCTTTCGCGCGGATGATATTCAATCTCCCGCTACGTCTCTCCTACGAGGCGCGCATTTGTCAGGGGATTACCGCGCGGGCTTTCCCTGAGAAAACTTCTTGCGCGCTCTCTCTCTCTCTCTCTCTCTCTCTCGCTCGCGCGGGTCCTTTAGGAATCGAGGCGGTTATCTGCCCGCGCGGATTCTCTCGGAGTTACGGCTGACCTTTGGAAGAGAGAAAGAGGGAGAAACACGCCGCAGGGTATATACGAGAGTTCGTTCTCTGCACACGCGCATATATATATGTGTATGTACGGGCGCGCACATATTATATGTGTGTACGCATGAACGCTTCTCGCGCCAGCGCTTTTCGGCTTTATGAACTGGAATATAAGCTGCTACGCATTCTCTCTCGCTCGCTCGCTTGTTATTCGCGCGATTCGCCTCGTACCCCGAGAGCGATTTTCGTCTTTTTTTTTCTTTTTTCAAACCAGTTCTTTTTATCCGAGCCGCGAGGCTGGCGCGCGCATGCACCACACAGGCTCTCGCGCCTGCATATGCACACATGCAAAATTCTTTGTTTACTGGATTCGCGTTTCGATATATCAAAATCATAAGGCGATAAAGTGTCGGGACGCTTTTACGAGGACGATTGTGTTGTACAGTTACGGAATGCGCGAATATTCCCGAGTAGGAAGAAGTTTTACCGTGCAATTAGCGATTGCCCTCGCGCTGGAAGAATTTATTTAATGCCGACGAGCCCGCGCGTTTGAGGAATGCTCGAAATTATTTCCTATATAATACGATTCATTCGAATAATTGATAATGACTATGAGCTTCGAAATACTCTACTACCACTCGCACTTATCGAATACCCAACTCGCAATATCATTCAATGAAATTTTTTCTGCTTTTAGTATTAATCATAACGTATAGTATATATACCTTGTCGATCGCTATATAAGTTTTCGTAAGAAATCGCCGCGAGAAAAAGCATATAGCAGGTATATAGGAACGATTATATACATAGCGATTACCGGAGAGATCAACACTAATTATAGAAATGAAATAACAGAAAAGGCGCGTTTCCGAATCACCTCGGCGCGCGCGCGCATCGGAAAAAAACGAATGCGCGCATCACTCGGCGCGGCTACATCGCAATCAAAAAGAATCGAGACGCAATAAACCTACCGTACGGCACGGGCGCGCACGCGCTAATTAGCATCGCCGCCGCGCGGCCCGTATTAATAATCCCATATACTACCGCACGCCGAGGCGTCAAAAGCGTCTCGCGCAGCCTCCGATAAAGAAGAGAGACAGAGAGCGAGAGAATCTCGAACAATCGACTATTCATTACCGGAAAGGAGCGAGAAAAAGAGGAGGGAGAGAGGAGAGCCTCTCGTTCCGTTAATTAAAAGGCCAGCGCATTATCTTGGCGACTTTACGAGGGCCGGCCTCTTTATTTAAATTCGAAATTGTGATCCATTTAAATACCAAGTCGTAATTTCGTGGAAATAAAGAGACGCACTCGAGAGGGAGACAGAGATGAAAAGCGAGTATATACTGCACATACAGCGGTCGCAAGAAAGAGAGAAACAAGGAGATAACGGACGGGGGATCGTCCTTCAGATCATACGCTCGCCTTTTAGTAAAATCAACATTTTAGACGACCGAGAGTCGTTCCCACCGCGAGCGAGCGAGCGCGAGAGAAACGTAACCCGTATTGGACCGAGGCCTTTTCACACGCATCTCTCTCTCTCTCTCTCTCTCTCTCTCTCCCTCTCATCCTCTCCTCTGCCCATATTTATCTCTCGCTCTTCCTCTATCCCCCTTCCAGCTCTCTCGCTCGCTCGCTCGCACTCGCTCTCTTCGACTTGAAATTCTTATTGACTGACTTACGTATTACCTGAAATAGCTCTCTTATGCGTAGGCTCGCGTTATTTCATCTCCGCATTACTCGCGCCTCTCGCGAGAGCTCCACGAGTGAGAGAGAGAGAGAGCGAGAGGTAAGAGATAAGAATGCCGAGAGGGGGAGAGACGACCCTTGCCGCGCGCGATGCGTCGAGGGAAAATTCGTTTACGCGCGTTAATAAATGCCGCGCGCTGACGCTCCGGCAAAAATCTCGCGAGATCTCGCGATTTATTTCGTGTGTGTGTGTGTGTGTATCCCAGACGCGCGGATGGTTCGCATTGCCCGCTCGTGTATACGCGCGCATATATGTGTGCCTTCGGAAATCGAGGTAAAAATCTGAGTGGTAAAGCTTTAATTTCCGCAGGCGGTAACGTTTCTCGCGTGACATAGCACATTCGTGGCACGTAGTCTTTCAATTCGAACGCGCGCTAAATTAAATAATCAGCGGCCTCAGGTTCTCCGGTGCGCAATATAGCCGATATAACTTAATTAATTAAAGCTGAAAACACGCGTGTATATATAAAATGTAGTGTATATCTGCTGAAGAGATGGATGGGATGATTAAATAAGAGTAAAATTTTCGTATTAATGCAAATGGTATTTCGAAAGTGTCAAAACTTCCTTAAAGTGATGAATTGTTAACACAGTTGGGATTAAATATTCCTAGTTTCGTCACGTTACAGATACCAAAATACGTTAAAAACTTTCTCGGTATAACATTAATTTTCTAAATATATTACAAAGATAAACAAAACGAAAATCTTCAAGAACTAATTAAAATGGTATAGCTTGCAACACCTGTGAGCCGAGGGGACTGTGAGCTATTTTACCCCAGAAATGCCGTTGCCCGAGCGACTACGAGGATATTTGACCGGTCGCCCGGCACTTTATACCCAATCCCCGATAAAAGACTATAAAAGTCGTATATGTACATTATTCCGTAGCGGCGCGTCGTCGCAGCACGGTGCCGTTGCACTCCGGTGTCTCCTTTTTCGGAAAAAATTTTGAAATCCCTCCCCCTCGAGAGATATTGTAAGCAGATCGGACGGCATATAATTGCCTCGACAATTTAAAGGCTTAAGATATACTCCGAGCGTGTTTCTTTAAATTACGGCGCATGAGATAGGAGGCATTTTTCCTCGGCTCTCGCCTACGGTGGCCGCGGCCTTTTCGGAGATTTGTGAGGCACTTGGCCCGTCCGATGGACTTTTACTATTGTTTATGGACACTTTAACCTCCGCGCGGTCGCTCGAATGTGGGAGTTTTATAAGAGATCAGCGCGCCTAGAGATTTCGTCACATTTACGACGTTTTTATTGGGGTATCGGGCATTCCTAATTGGAAGATCACCAGACTGGTTTGGTGCCCTGTGTACCGCCTTTAGAAGCACTCGCTTCACGGATGTGGCCGATGTGTATCGGAATTTGGTATCCATCTCATAACACAGATTTTCTCTCAATCCCTTATCGCGTCATTTTCATAATTTATGCGCGGAAAAAGGGGCATACCGCGGTGATACTAATCGGGCGACATTAATACTGGAAAAAGGCTAATAAATAGTAAATACGAATTTGAAAACTATCGGAGATGTATAAAACGCCATTGACGTCGGTAAGAGCCATTTTTATTCGACAATTTTTCAGATTATTCGAGATTATATTGAGCTAGCGCTGGGTAAAAAATGAGTTTTCCATATTTATCTTGTTACTGTTTTGCTAAGCAGTTTGAAATTAACATAATTAATTATGCGATACGTGTACCTATTTATATTGTATTATTAATGGCGTATCAGATAAAATTCATTTTATTGTTTATTTTTAAATAAAATTTTATACAGCAAACATTTTCAATTGCATTTATCTTACTTTTATCCTGGAGGATGTATCTCATTTGTGAAGCTATTTTGTTATCGAAAATGCGAATTTTGTGTCGCAACTGTAACTAATTTTAATAAGTCTTTTTCTGGAGGTACGACGAACTACTGAATCTTAAATAGGATTAAAATGTTATAAAAATATTGAATTATTTATTTATTGCGACTTTACATATATGATACAAAAAAAAAAAGGAAAAAACATACTAAAAGAAGAAATGAATATTTTTAATCAAACTAAAGATAAAACCACAGCTTAAAATTCACATTAATTTGTAGTATTATGGTCAATAGGCACAATAATTTTCAAGTATATTGAGTAAAGTATCTATCGAGGTATAGCAAAAAATGACCCCTCAACGAGATCCGTTACCTAAAGGTGAAACGTTCTCCATTATCCAAATAAGTATAAAGTTAACAATGAAAAAATAATTTGATTGAAAAAAAAGATACGACTATACAACAACCACCATATTCTACACTTTAAAGCTCATAAAAGCCAAAAGTTTAAATTTTAGCGTGCTCTCACACGAATCCGCGATAAAAAGATACGGAGAATATCTAAAATATGCTTTTAAATTCAAGATAAAATGCAGCGCGGCTTATCTGATTGAAAGTGTAACACATCAATTTAATCCAATTAAGATTTTATCCGACGGTTATATATTTCCGATTATAGCCGCGGATAATCGTCGAGTCTCCCGGTAAAATTAAACAACGCTAACGTGCGTAAAAACACTGTTAAATTTTTCGACAATATATCCCATACGTGCCGCGCCGCGCGAATAAAGCAAAGTTTGCCCAATAAACAAGTAGCGGCACGCTGGCTATGTAACAATAGCTTTATCCCGCTCGATTAGAGGAGTAAAACGTTAAAGTGCGAAGTATACGGGGCCGAAGATCGCGCACGCCTGCGCGCGCAAATCTTAATCAGATCAGGCATTGATCTCCGCGCTCCTCTTCTCTCTCTCTCGCTCTCGAGGTGTCCCGCAAAGGGAGAAAAAGGAGAAGCCGGGGAGAGGGTGGCCGCGAGAGAGAGAGAACGAAAAAAAAACACCACGACGCTGCTTCCCCGACACAATCTCAAACACGCGTGAGATTCCCGCAAGGGCCGAAAAAAGGAGCCCGAGGAAAGGCGCGCACACACGCCGAGATCGCAATCGGGCCCACAAGAGAGAGAGAGAGGGAGGCGTACAGGGGCGAACGCGCGCGCGCGCGACAAGCGAGAGAGGGATTCCGATGAGCTGCCGATTTCTCTGCAGCAGCGGCTAGAAAAACGAAGAAAGTTGCGTGCGCTCGCCCGCATAATAGAGGCGAGAGAGAGGAAACCAGGTGCGAAGGATGCGTTTATGTTTGCGCCGATTCAGGCCCCGGGGAGCTTTTCCCGGGAGCGCCGCCGCCGCCGCCGCCGCCACCGCAGACGACGACGGAGATACGTGATCGATCGGCCGGCCGATCGATCTTCACTTGACACCCCCGCGTGCGCTCGGCTCGGCTTTCGCAAGAGAGTAAACGCTCGCGTTGAGTAAACATTGCGCGTGTCTGCGTGTCTGTGTGTGTGTGTGTGTGTGTGTCCGTCCCTCCGGGGCCTCAACTCGCCGATCGCGCGCGCTTTCCTTCCTTCCTTTCTCTCCGCGCGCTCGGGCATCATCCTTTATATTCCTCGCGTCTCTCGCGCCGGCGTGTTTCCGATATACACACGCGACCCAGAAGAGCGCGAGCGAGCACACACACACATACACACACATATATATATACGTGCGCGGGCGATGATCGGGCCCCGATAATGTTTTATGAGCAACAATTTATTGTGAGAGCATGTACTTTGCTAGTTTTCGTAAGTAAAAGGTGGCGAGTGTGTATATGCTGCCCCGCGAGACACACACACACACATACACGCGCGGTCTCTTTCCTTCGTCTTTCGCTCTCTCTCTCTTTCTTGCGCGCGCTCTCTCTCTCTCTCTCTCTCCCTCTCGGTTATAGATTGTTATCTTAATTTTGTATTGTGGCCGGACAAACGCGCCTGCGCGCTGAGAAACGATCGCGGCCCTCGATAATGGCGCGCGATGTGGCACGTTAGCCCCGGCTCCGAAACAGTTATATTCCTTCAAAACGCCGGTACGCGCACGCGCAGCTCGAAATAATTGTCGTGAAAAATATGTTTATGCAACGCAAAGCGCGAGAGTTCTCACGTGCGATGCGATTTTTCTATTACCACTCTCCGGCCGCCCTTCGCACGCACTCTCTCAATGGGACAATAAAGATTCACAGCCGCCGCGAGTCGATAGCAATTTCCGCGCGCGCGCGCGAACTGCTCATTGTAAGGGTGTAGAGGTTGAATGGGGGAGTGCGCCGCGGAGAGAGACCTCCTTTTCCGATGCCCCTTTTTTCCCTCCATTCTCGGCCGTTCTTGTTGTGGTTCTCCCGTGACGAGAGCCCGAAAACCGATACCCACTACACGAGCGAGAGAGAGATGATATATTTCCGATTTTTCGGAGGCGTTTTCTTTACGCCTAGATCTTGATACAGCGGCCGCACCGCCGCTCTTTTACGGTCCTCGTAAACTTTTCAGGGGGTTTCTCGGCCAAAGTGGAAGCGTATTATACACACACGCTCGTGTGTATGTATACACAATAAGGGTCCGATTCGTCATGTCGTATTTTATTCCAGAGTTCGTTAGGCGCTGAGATTCGGCCGGGAGATACCGAATCAGTTGTATCGGTAAATTATTATTTCTTTTTTTCTCGAATAACGCAAACATTTGTACATCCAGTTCTCTCTCCCTCACAATGACGTATCGGAGATACGTTTATATGCGCGCGGGCCGACACCCCGCGCGCCGGATTTATTCTTTATTGTGCACCTCACATTTGGGGAGTGATTTATTTCTCAACGCCGCAGCGTCGCCTCGCTCCCCTTTGTAATTGCTGCACAATCGTTTATTTTTAAAATATATATATTTCTGTATGGGAGAATTATTTGTACCTCTGTGACGCGCGCGACGGAAGAACCTAATCGCGCGGAAATATCAGAGCGTTTTTATATTGAGAAGGCAAGCAATTTTTTTTCCTGTCGATGGTAGTAGTAGATTTATGGATAACTTGATGTAACTGATTGGAATCGTGGTGTTGAATAATTTTTACATTTCGTACAACACCTTGAAATGGTTTTCTATGGGGGGAAATCTTGCAATAATGAAAAATCATGTGAAAACTTACAAGAAGAGTGCACACACTCCGGAAAAACAATCTAATCTCAACGATGCTCTCTATTTCGTTTAAAAATGATTTCCCTTCTATATTGACTGTCACTTTGCAAGTGCTAATGATACGAAAACCAGCAAAAAAGATTATAAAAGAATGCAAAGTGACAATCAATTGCTGTAAGGAGAACCATTGTTTTGCATTATATCTCTGTTTAATTTATGCACTCTACTCTTACTAAATATATGTATATTTAAATTATAACAGAAACTTTGAAAGCATCGATTATTGAACTTGACATTGAATTGTGAGTCGTAATTATTTTCATGAATAAAATATAAAACAATGAAATCTGTTATTTTATTTTCAAAATAACAGTTATAAGATTTGCATGTGATTTTTTCATTTATAGAATCAAAGTTTTATGACACTTATATCGAAACGACATTCTATCTTCAAATAATTTATTAATTTTTATGCGTAATCAGCTATAAGCATGCACTTGTAAAATTTGAGAGATAAGTGAATGCGTGTTAAACTAATAAGCAATTTTCTTTAAATATATTATCATTTCATCGGAAATTTATTGTTTTTAAGACGACATGTCATCGCACCAGCATTTGAACGGCACTGTTTTCACTTTAAGAAATTTAGAGAGTACGAACAATTATCAAATAACAGAAATCTTAAGTTGAATTTCTCGTAGACAGATTATACGCGAACTTAGAATGAGCACAATGTAAAAGCAATTTACTTTACATTAATAAATAATTTGCATTCAAAACATTATTTAAATTTATATAAACCATTCAACAAACAGGACATCAGATAAGTCAATGCATTTTATTAGAGAATTGATAACTAGAATAAGTATAATTAATTGAAATATAATTTAGTTCAAGGCACGATATTTTAACTAATTTTCTTTATATTCATTAATAGATTATTCTAAATAAGTTTTTGTACAGAAACCCTTATTAAAAGTTGAAAATATTTTTATTTTCTCGTCGGTAAAATATGTAGACAAGATGACACTCTATTATTTAATAGCCTTTCAATTTCTTACACTTCTTTTACAACGAAAAAATGCCATTAAAAGCAAATACATTCGTTAAGTAAAAATTTGATTCACAGGCATGCATTACATCACAATCAATAATAAACATACACTCTCATATAGCAGACGCGGAAGTAGTATAACACGACCGATTTCGTGCACACACATACGCGCAGGCGCTCTTTGAGAAGCGCAAAAATCTTAAGGTCAAGCTGTAAAACTCCTAAATTATCAGGACTGCGCGTGCGCGGCAAACAAGGCGTCTATGAAAAATGATCTCTTTTTCAAAAGCAGCAGCAGCAGCGGCAGCGGCGGCACAGAAAAAAAAAGTGAATTGTTGCGCACGCGGACTCGTGAGAACAAGGTTCACTTGTCGGCGCGCCGGCGGCAAGTGCGGCGTAAGTCAGCGACTAAATTGGCGAGTAAAGACGCGACCACTACTACTACTATATATACCGCAAGGTGCGCGAGCGAGCGAGCGGCTACCGCGATTACTAACTCTTTTCGCTACTGTGTAACCAGCCAAGTGTAGAAAGCGGATGTCTAATATCGCGCAGCAGTTCGAGATTAATGGCGAAACGTGTTATTAGGCTTTTTTCGCCTTTTCATTCAGTCCATCCTTTTTCAATTATACGCGCGCTCGCTCGGCTTTTCCGTTTCTTGTAAATTAAACGATTTGTATTATTTATTTTTTCACTGTGATTATATATCGTGCCATGCGAATCCTACAATGTATTATTCTTCCTTTCATTATCAACAATATAATTGTATAGTTAATGAATTCAAGATTGATATACCTTAACAAGATTATCCTTCACTTTTATTTATTCCCATTAACGGCCTCTGTTATTTCCATAAACTAAAGGATTATAATTGCTCTGAAAAGCTCGTAGGAGTTACGACTCCCTTATAGAGACTAGCCCGAAAAAAAATCAGACTCTCAAGCTTTACAGTTAGATGAAAAATATACGAGCACTCTCGGGGATAGAGACGGCGGCGGCGGCGGATGGCGTGGAACGAAAAAATTGTCGGTAAAAAAACGTAAAACACATTTTCTCCGGCAGCAGCAGCAGCAACAAAAGCAAGCTGATCGCGCGTTTGCCCGCGCGACGTGACATATGCGCAGCGGCTTATTGAAAAATTCGAGATTAGGCCTTAAAAATGAGACCTAAGCTCTCGCTCGCGCGGGGCAGCGAGCGCGACGCGAGATGTCGTAAACCCAGTATTTTACGAACTGGAATAAATTCACTAAAAGGACGCGGCGAGCGGGCGCGCGCGAGCGGTGCGATGCAGGTAGGTCAAGCCCGAGGAGGCGACCCGAGAGAGCGAAAGAGAGTGGGAGCGGGAGATAAAAAGACGATGACGCGCAGTCCGGTGGTGGGGGGAGGAGGAGACCGGAGAGCGCGCTGCTCGCGGAGAGTTTAGATGTGTTACGATTAAAACGGTGGGGGAGCACCGGCAATGAGATTAATGACGTCATAAAACCAATAAAATATTGCCGGGAGATGTCCAACAATGCGACGAATCCTCCGTCTCCTCCTCATTCCCATTCTCTCTCGGTTATTTTTTTCCTTAGTGCCTCCCGCATTCTTCGCTTATTTCTCCATCCGTCGGGCAGCTGACCATTCCTTTTCGCCGGACTGATGGATGATGCAAATATAACTGTGCCAGGGGACATATCCGCGAGCCGAGGAACCGAGGGATGACCTTTTTCCTCCTTCCCCCCCACGCGCGCGCACGATCGTATTTTTCACCGCGAATCTGTATATATATATGCACGCGCTCCGGTCACTTAGGGGATTTATAGATTGGCTCCATTAGAGGGAGATTACTCCATTTTTAGCAGCGGCTGCCGATACGCCACGTGTATAGAAAAGGAAAATAAGACTTTCCTGATTCTGACAATAGCCTTTTTTGCCCCGCGCCTGTGATTTATGGTGATTACGAGAACTGGTTTTGTTAAAAATAGATTTGGGCGCGAAAAAACTTCGCGATTGTTCGCGCGCGTCGGGCATTCTTTCGAGCTATATACACGCGTTATAAAGTGCCGTTTTCTCGTGCATTTATTTTTCGGCGATAAATTAGCTCGCAACACTATATGCACATATAGGCTGAATCAAAGTTTCAAAATTTTAATTGTGGCCAGTGTTAAAACGTCTTGGCCCATTATATAAATTAAGGCGAAAACAAACTTTTTTCTTACATAACAATTACGTTTATAACTCATAAATTATGGTTAATGGAGCTATTAAATTCTGCACCGCCAAGAAGAAGCCCGACGTCAAATTTTTATATCCAATCAGTTAAATCTAATATATATTTAGCAGCTCGAAATAGATGAAAAAAAAAAATTTTAATGCTACCAAACGTATTACCATAAAAGAAAAATAAAAAAAAGAGATTTTTTCGACGGGAATCCAGAAAATCGTAATAATTTTTACTCGACTCCATTAAGCGCTTATAAGAAATGGACTTTATATTACGACCTCTACCCGTGCCCGCAGCGAGTCCTCTATTTCTAATCGACTTTATTTATTTTCCGTCTCACCTTTCGTGCGCGCGTTTTCCCAGCAGGTGGCTAAGAAGCCGGTGCACCGTCTGGATTGTGCAGGTTCACCCCACGGGCCCCGAGACCGAGAGACAGAGAGAGAGAGAGAGGGACGCCCCTATATATATACGGCCAAAAGTCGCTCGCGCGCTCTCACAGGCTCGTAACTTTTCCGCTTTATGATCTTTGTAGGTCTGCCCTCCGCTTTTCTTCTCTCTCGTTTTTTTTTTCTCGGGCTCCAGAGAGGATGACACCCGTCGATTTTCCCTCTTTGAGAAACTTTTTTGTTTACGAGAGTGTGACTTTTCTCTCAGCTGCCATTCACGCCGGACTTTCTTCCTTTCTGTTTTTTACGTGGAACCTATTGAGGCAGGCGTCGAAGCGCGAATAATGCGACACGCGCGCTTCTGTCCTCCCTCGGTTTGATTTGAAAGTCATACGGCATATATTTTACTGCATCAAATTCCAATAACTGCGCTCTCATTCGACGGCTCCCGTCATGAGAAACGTGCGTGCGCAAGTATACGCGTATACTCTTCAATTATACATTATCGAGCATCGTGAGAACCGCGGATGGGATAGTGCTGTTGATCCCCCGAGTGCCGAAACCTAATCTGCCTATTTGGCCTTTTACGTCGTTCGCGTGTTTACACAGCGAGGCCCGCGCGTAAAGCTGTCATTTAGCGTGACTAATGTCCGATATAAAAATCTCAGCCACCAGGAAGAAAGCACATTGTTTATCTGCGCCGCTCTGGCGTCATTAACTTTTAAAGGCACTATTTAAATCGGCGCGGGTCGTATATATTATTAGCACGTCCTTTTTTTTTACTACCGCCCGGATATTTAGCATATTTAGCCGGCGACGAGAGTGGCTAATACTTTTTCTGTCTCTCTCTCTCTCTCCCGCGCCCGCGTCCCCGGCAATAAATACGCTATAAAAATATTTTAACAGCACCGGAATTATAATAAAACCGGGTGATGTGAGCTCGATAGTATAGACGGACAGCTCGATGAATTCGAAATTTCGTGAATGAATGAAGGAATGAATGAGAATAAAAAGCGCGAAACGCGCGGCACCACCCCGTTCATTCATTCGCAACTTTCAAAAAAAGATTTTAATCAATTTTTTGTCAGCTAGCTCGCTCGTAATCTCGATAATCGTATAAACTTTCGTCAGCGCGTGAAATTTCGCTTAAATTATCCCTCTTACGCACAGCAGAAAGACGCGCGTGCGCGAAAGAGAGAGAGAGAAATTTCCACAATATTATTTTACCATAAAGATAAGCGCGTTAAGGTTACAATGATACAGACCTCCGAGCAGAAGAAACCGTTCGCGCGTATAACATTGTTTTTCACTTACACGATGAACGCGATTTTTTCTGAATTCTTGAAGCGAGATAAATGCAGTACGGGAACGAAATTCCCGGACGCGAGTGTAAAATTTCAGAAAACAAAAAAATAATAATAATAATACTCTGCCCTGGCAGATCAAGATGCCCGGTGCGCACGCGCTCGCGCGCGCATTAATATCAGTGCACGTATAGAAACACACGCGGGTCCAGCCGCGCTGCCCGATAAGCGATCCGCGCTCGAGGAAACAAGAGCTCCAGAAATTCGTTCAACTTACACCCTCAAATGAGTATCTGATCGTCCCGTTTTTACGATTCCGCCATTCCGCCGCCGCCGCGTGACCTTCGCCGCAGCTTTGCGGGAGAAGCTGCAGCGACTTTTTGGCTCTCGTAAAAAAATAAACACATCCTCGCTGATGTACGAAATTATCGAAATAACGCTCGGGGTATATAGATAAAACGCTCGTTGCACTAAAAAAACTATCTTAATGCGAAGATTATATTTTTATTTAATGGCCGATAAAAGAGCTACATTACGAATTCGAGGTTTAAAAGCGCAATATATATTTTTATTTGTATACAGAAATAGCAAAATGGCTGTTTATTATGTAATAAAATTTATATAAAAAAACATTTTGTTAAAAAATGCAGTGTAATACAAATCGAATCGTTCTTTTGACATAAATAAATGAATTTTTCAGAGACGCATATGGATCTCAATTTTTCTTTCGACAAAAACTAATAAATATCAGTGCCGACAATCGATATTTTAGGCTTTTACTATAAATAATTCAATACCCCCTACAAAGAAGCGGTATAAAGTCAATCATATCTTATTTCAAAAGGTCGATTTTTGTAAAAAAAAAAAAGGACGAAAAATTAATACAATTTTGAAAGATAGCAACAATTATCACTGACATTCGCGTACTAAAAAACGAAACACTTGTACATTTATGTTAATAAAGATAATTTTCGAATTACAAAGAAGAAAAAGAAACCTCAATATTCGCATAATTTAAATTTTTTCTTAAAAATGCTATTCCGTATTCAAACCCCATATATCAAAAGTGTCGGACCTTCTACGCTCAACGTTGAAATTTTCAAGTACAAGAGCATCGCCTTGTTCGGGTCTCCGAAAAATTGATTCCTTTGAGAAAGCAACGAAAAAAAAGCGCGCGACTGACATCGTGCTCAAAATACTGAACGACGTGCTCTATAAATTTTGAGCGTCGTCATCCCCCTTCTCCCTCTCGCATAACACACTATCCCTCTCTATTTTTCAACTTCTTCTCTTTTTGCCATCCCTATACTCTGCCTCTCTCGACTTCTCGCTCCAGAATGCATTTGTATGTATATATATAGGCGCACGCGCGGATAGCTTAGGCGCTCCGCATTCTTTTTCTCTTTCTCTCTCTCTCTCTCTGTCCGTCCCGTCGTTGTGTGAATGCGTGCGCGGGCGCCGTAAAATATATATACGTCCTAACCCGTTGCCCTTGATGCGCCAG
>JAPYZP010005923.1:0-28685 GCA_030522985.1 Torymus sinensis
CTATTATTCTGACTCAGGAACCTCAAAAACATCGAAATTCATTAAAATCTTTGATTCGAAAATTTTCACCGTTACAAAGCTTTCTCTTTGAGAAAGCAATTATCTCGTAATCCATTAAACTTTTTCAATAAACACGATTTTACAAAGCGCCCTAGCTATTACGCAAAAAAGTCTGGCCCCGTTTAATTGAGCGAAACCGGCAGCGTCACGCGCGCGACGTTCCTGCGCCACCTCATCCTGACCGGGCAGGATCTCTGCGCTCTCCCCAAACAGCTCCACGCGTATATAATTATATATAGCGAGCACAGCACGCGATTCATCGCGGCTTTTTCTTGCCGTTTAGAGCTTCCGCACGCACGCGGTTTCTCGCGTTTCCGCGGTGAGCAGCTGCGCGCGGCCTTCTCTGCGTCTCCTTCCCGCGGCTTTGAAATTTCAATTAGTGCGTGGCGACACACACCCACACACGTGTGAGCTTGCAGAGATAGACTTGGATGAGTGTATGCACAGAGACTCTATGGCTTGTCATTCTCTTTTTTTTTTTAAGGAGCGGCGTGTGATGCGGTTGCCGTCACGTGAGATTGTATAAAAAGGGGATTTTATTCGAGGGAGTAATTCATGTTTGTTTTGACACTTTTTATCTTTCATTACCTTTGTATTAGCAGCATTTAAATAAGCATATTGTATTGTTCTTTTCATGCTGCATCAACACAGAGAGAAGAAAATGTTAACATTAAAGGAACGCCATTAACTGTAAACGAACGGACGTTTAGATACGGACAAACGAATGTTCGTTAACAGCTAAATAATATTTCTTTAAGAAACTATGTCTTTGAAATTTGAATTTATTAACTGTTAAGGAATATTACTTAATTATTAAGAAATATTGTTAACTGTTGAGAAATATTGTTAACTATTTAAGAAATATCAGGATTTATTAGTTAGAAAACCATACTTTTAATGTAAAGATTTTCTTTTCTCTGTGAACCTGTTCTGTTTTTAATATATATGCCTAAAAAGGAATAAATATTTATTGAAATAATCAGGCCAACATATTTTTTTATGTATACATTTGCATTGAAAGAGAGCTAGAACGTAACGAACGAAATCCGATATTGTTATTTATTATTATTTTTTTTTTGCCGTAGCACAATTTCCGATACGCAATTGAACAATACACACGGGGATATACGCAGTATAGATGCGATCCCAATTCATTCCACTAAGCGTGTATGGCAATCATATTCTGTAACTGTAATATTTGTCCTCGGTTATTTGCAAAAATCGGGAAACGCGTGTGCGTGTTATAAAGCTCGCGCGACTCGTGGACGAATAGCTTGTGAAAATTCGAAATTTCGATTGGAGATACCGTGAAATTAGTAAACATTGACCTTCCCTGGCGATGAGTGTTGTGTGTGTACGTGCGGGCGCACGTTTTAATTCGCAAGCCATGCCAATCGATCTCCCCTCGATTCAAAATAAATAAACATGCGCGAGAATAACGAACGGGCAGAACGGGAGCCGGAAATGCAAGGGAGGGTAGGTAAAAAAACGAGGAGACAAATCGCTATGGGAGACTGCGCGCGCGTGCGCTCGCCTTTATTGCAGTCAGCGTGAGCTGATGCGAATACATTATGCATTTAATATCTCAAGATGCAAACGAGGTGTGTGCGCGTGCGCCGCACAATCAGCGCACGCACGATATAAATGCATATATATATATATATCCATGTGAGCTCGGATGCGCGCAGTGGAATGTCGAGAATTCGTACACTTGCTGTAGGGAGGAGCCCGGGCGTGCGGCAAATTGGTCAGCATGCGAAGGTTCGCCAAGAGAGATGGAATGTCGAGGACTCGCCAATCTTCCTAGAGTTGATGAGCTTGGATGTATGAACTTGTACCGCAATCTGATCTCGTCAGTGGCGAAGTTTAGGTCTTTCAACTCAAATTCGTGGATTGTTTAGAAAAAATTCTCTTTTCACTCAGTTATATATGTATATACTTTGTAAATATAAATAATAGTCGCGATAAATTAATGTTCCGTAAATACGGCTATTCTATAAAAAACAATTTAAAAAGCGTCAAACAGTTTCCATAATATTTGTCTATTTCGACTGTAACAGTTCAAACACAGAAATCAAGTCAAATCTAATTTTATAACTAATAAAACAATGTTTAATTAAATTAATATATTTTAGGCATTGCGAAACCCTATGGATTTCTTACAACAAATAGAAACTTTGAAACCGAAGGTACCGCAGCTATAGAGCACAGCAAGTAGTTTCAGGGTGGAATTAGTCAGACTAGAAATAAATTATTCTGAAAGCGTTCCCTTTGAATTGTAATCTAAGCAGATCGCCTACGCGCTTGAATTCATTTTTCACCCTTTCACTACATCGTTTTTTTCAAAACCAACTTCCCGTTCATTCCAAAGTTCAGCCAAGACAAGCCTAAACATCTTTCCAACTTTTCAATTCGAGCTCGCTTCCTCGCCTTTGCTTTCATGCGCGCGCGGGCGCGCCGCACCGCAATGTTTCCGCACGTGGCGGCTTTAATTAAAACCGTGCCGTGCAAACGACTCCTCCTACCTTTCCACAACCGTCCTCTGCCTCTCTATCCCCACATTTTGCTTTAATTTCACTTCTGATTGAATCCAAGAGCCGAACAGCCACTCGCGCAGGCATCTGCGTAAACATATATAGCTGTCTCTCTCTCTCTCTCTCTCTCTCTCGCTCTCTCGATAATTAATAATTGGCCGCTGTCGCGCGGCAAATTCACTTTGAGGCTAGGGAGCGTCGCGGTTTTGTCAATGAATTATGCGATAGCACGTCGAGTAAAAGCTCGCGCGCGGCGGTACTCTTATACGATCGCGAGACCCGCCGATTGGTCGTGCGCGCGCGGTTGCGGCAATCGCGGCGCTCTTTGTTCGGCACTCGCGGTTACGCCAAATCACAATTGATGCGAAAAGAGCCAAATGCATTGCGTATGAATAGTTTATTCTTACAAAACGGAGAGATCATTATATTGATTTTGTGAAACGTTTTCAACTATGGTCTTTCAATTGTAAAATTTATGTGGTTACCTGGAAAGCATGAAAATATTGTAAATATTTATTATAATGGATATACGCATCTAGTATTGGCAATAAAATATGAGGGAGGGTATAAACGCGAGAAACCGTGCTCATAAAGTAGATTTGAGCTTAAGTTATTTAATGTTATAAAATTTTCAAATTAATTCTAGTTTTAATAATTTGATGTTTAATCAATGTCCAAATTATGATAATTTGCAATTTGTCATTATTATGCATTATTCTTGTCTGTATAATGAAATTCTATTAAGTATCTGTACATAATTTGAAATTGAACAATTGTTATCTTATTATCAAATATTCCAATTAATTAAAATATAATTTAATATCTACTACTACATTTAAAAAAGCATAGAATTGAGATTCGAATGAGTTGAAAAATACATCTGAAACGATACCTATAACAACAGTTGTTTAACGAATGGAATTTAGTATTCTAATGTGCATTTAGACTTATAATGAATAATGCGACCTATATGTCTACAAACCGTTTCATTTAAAATCGTTTCGCTTTAAAAGTAGTTAAATATATTATATAACCACAAACTGAGACATGAAAACATTTGTCTTATAAAGTGGGCGTCTAGACTGTTTAATACATGTTTTTATTATATACTGAAATGAATCACTTCTTTATCTAAATTATTGTATATTAAGTATTGATTTATGAAGTTTCACGGGTAAAATATTTATTTATAATAGTTTTTCATAAATTTAAATAATTTATTGATACTTCATTATAATTTAATCTTTTGAGGATCAATTAATCATTATGATGTCCAGTTATAGACTTCTGGTCTATATGTATTTAATATTATTTGAAATGGAGAGACATGAGTATTCCTATAAACTATAGGAATTTATAGGAACTGCGGATGATGTTGCGCAATGCCAACATTACATATAGTAACGACATTTTTAGTGTCAATGATATAAAAAACCTTACATACAAAAAATTTGAATTTATAGAATATTTGACATTGAGTGTACAATTTCAGTCACTTTAGTACGTACTAATAACACACACTGAATAAAAGATGTGAGTTTTGTACATACACAAATTATCACAGAAGATATTGTTGATTAAATGAACAAATACCAGTTCTTAATAAATTAAAGATTAGTTTGTCAAAAATCCCCTTTTAAAGGAGTCTGCAAAGCAGCTCAACAGTAATACTGAGGGACGAATTGCTCGATAGCCGGAGATTATTTTAAATAATTTACTTGGGGTTTTCGAAACTCAATGCTCGGTTACGTTTTTTATTGAATACTATAAATGTATAATAATGCCATTTCTCAATTTATTGAGCATAAAAATATTTTGTAAATTATAGGTCAATTATTCAACTATTCAATATAAAATTAATGGTATTATTTATTTGTTTGTTTCAGGTAAGCTGAATTCCTGCTTATCTTGTATACACCTTTTACACACAATTAATAAAACGAAAATGAATACAATTTGCTTTTTTATGGGAATCAACATATTTTACGTATTTGTATATTTTTTAACAAAATATTTTTAATAATAAGTATGATCAAATAAACGAGATAATTATAAAATTTTATACAAAATTTCCGATTATTAATTTTTTAAAATTGTTTGAAAACCTTTTACACAAGGAATTCGAATAATTTGGTTATAAATACATAAAAAAAAAGTCACTTTCGTTTTATGGCTTATGGGTTCAATGTACAGGTAAGCTTTATCAAAATTCATACGAAATTTTATTAAAAAATGAAGATTCATTTTATCTTCTATCAGTTTTTTCATAAATAATTTATGGAAAATTTTGCATGAAATAAAGGGCATGAAATAACACTCTAATTAATATATTTTTATAGAACCAATAATTATGGCAACTTTTATGTGCACAAAATTTAATAGCTCATTTTAATTATAAAATCTTTGAAGTATGCTGAGAATTTTTATTGAATATTCCAGGAATTTCTAACGAGCGTATTTCTCTTTAAACTTCATAAAACAATTTTTCACTAAATCTATGAACAAGACTTTTACACTAAAGCCTCCGTCTCTCAACATTTCACTCTGACACGATGCAATCGCTCGCTTTCCGACTATACCTCCATTCTCTCTCTCTCTCTCTCCCTCTCTTTCTCTCTTCAAGAACAAAAGTTGACGCGCGCCAGCAAACCCAGGCACAAACACACACGACGCGCGCGCGCACCTCTCGATCCCTCGTGATAATCTCGTTAAGCAATTCAGCGCACCGCAACGCATTGGTCGCGCTTGCACGCAAACTCAGGCACGCGCGCGCCTGTGTGCACGCCTAAGCATGTTTATCAAATGTCAGTCCGCATACGTACACACACCCATATATATGTGCGTCAAAGTCGCAGCTCGCGCGGCAATAATTGCTCCTCGGCGGCGTGGCTTCTACGAAATCGGAGTTTGATAATGAAGGGCCGACGCTAAAGCTGTCATCGTCGAAATCGGCGTCGCGAGTTTTCGGCGAATCAGCTGAAATGTGCGCACACCCTCTTGAACGTCTCTCTCTCTCTCTCTCTCTAGCTCTCTGTCTTGCTCGCGCTGCCTCTCCCCTATAATTGGTTCGCGTTTCCACTTCGCGTTCGAAGGTCTGGCACGAACCGACGCGAAGAGCCGAGAGATCCGGGCATGCGATTTCAAGCTCCGACTCTCTGGGCGGTGTATTATGCGTATTGTGTGTGTGCGGGTGGCAACTTCTTTGAAGGATAAACGACACCAAGCGGTTTGCAGGATCGCATAGCATAGGCGTATAGAGAGACACCGGAGTAGGCTTATGATGAATAAGATTCCGAGGGTTGATTAAGCTAATCAAATGGCGATGTCTGCAAATGGCATTATTTGGTGGAGAATCTACTTTTGGAATTCAATTTTCATATACAGTACATTGATGAATATTTACAGCGAAAAAATTACCTCTATTTATTTTAAAACAAAAATATGTAACCGGGATCAATAAAAACTAAAATTTAATATGTAATACATCTGTTAAAATTTAACAAAAATTTAATCTAACGACCCTTCTGCCTATAGTGTGCACTTCAAAACTTTTCAATATTCTTCATTATGAGCCTGGATATGAATCCATTATTTATCTTTACTAGCTACATTGAAAGCGCTTCGCGCGTATTATTTTTTTTATTTGGTTTATTTATTTGTATTTTATTAATTTGAGGTTATGAACATGATCGAATTAATTTCAATTTAAAATAATGAAATTTTTCTTATACTTTATTCAGTTCTAAATACTTAAACTCAATAATTCAATCTTGATAATTCAAACATATTAAATTTTGGCGCTTATTCCATATAGAGCAATCAGATGAGTCTACAACAACCAATCAAAACAGTCTTATTGTGATGACAGATTTCATCCATCACTTTTTTAAGAGAGGATAATATATGTATGTGCTTTTTTGTTTCGTCAATCCTTGGAGAATTTTGAAGAGAATTTCAGAGAGACCTAAATTTTACGATAATTAAAAAATTAAAAATGTTTTAAGAAGATTAAGAAAATTAATGAATTAGAAGAAATTTGTATTTTTCGTCTTCGGTACTGTCTAGTGGGCTCGTCAGGACGACGCTGTTAGACCTTTCCTAGATAGAGCATCATATACAGTAGTGTGGATCGCACCTAAAATTCGTAACGCGAACGGAAACGTATGTACTCTACATCATACTCTATTATATGGTGCCAGCCTGAAATGACTCTATAAGAATTAAAATAACCAAAGTCTCTTGTATTTTAGATATAAAATGATAATACCGACATAAAAGGTAGCCTAATCTAAAACAGGAAATGCGGTCTATTCAGAATTCTCCAACATTTTGACGATAAAAATAGACATGTAAAGGTAACTAGTTGATTTAGTTGCACCCAGGAATAAGAATCAGGAATATTAAAGAGTTTTGGAGGGTGCGCTATAGATAGCTAAATAGAATCATTCATACAGATATTCGTTTCATTATTGATATTGAAGAGGTAAATATGTTTCGAGTGCTGTTTGCTTTTAGAAAGGATAAAAATATAACATGTAACCAATCTTATGAATATTTTCGTAGGGTGTGCAGAAATAATAATTTATTTCGGTTCTGTATAAAATAAAAATTAGGAGGTAAAAGAGTTAACGCCTCAGGTCTTCATGGGCTGACTCGTCTGCATCCATCTGTAGCACAGTCCTAATTGGGGAAACTCACAACTCATTGTAATGAATAAGCTCTTTTTATTTTTGAAATCCCGGCCCTCTAAGGATTAAAGCACTGCGCTGGCATCTGCCCCGTTGTTGGTGTCACTAAATCGGGCAGCAAGGTCCTCGTATGGTTAAGAATGTCTTGAAGTTCCTAATTTTCATAAAAATATATCGCTTTTTGTGTTAATATTGTTGCACAGTAAACAGTAGTTATAACATACATAAAAATATCTTTTAAGCTGTTAAGTTATTGAAAACGTGAATACAAATAAAATGTTTCAGTGCACTTTCATATTTACCAAGCCACTCTCTGACCTATTGCAGTGAAATATGCCGTTCCTCAACCGTGAACACTGATAGAAAATATCAGTCGAACAATGAAAAGAACTAACCTAGCTCTCTACCATCCCAGCCATACCCACGACGTTTTTCATCGCCTCGGCAGCACAAAAGCTAAAGTAAGTCGCCGACGGTTCTTCCTTGCTCATCGGGAGCACAATGCGCACCTGTGTGCATGGGCTCGTTTTTGCTCGCTCGTATACTGTTCTCCCGTTTCTTCAGAGTTCGATCCTGCGGCTGGGGGGTGTGTATATACATATATATATGACGTGTCAGAACGCCAATCGCATTCGAGAAGGATGGAGAGGGTGAGCGAGAAAAAGAGAAAAAGAGAGAAAGGGAAAAAGAAATGGAGAAGAAACAGCTGCGCGCGAGGACGTGTATCGAAGATCGAGGAGGGACGCGCGCGAACGGCGGATCGGCAAAATGGCTTTCAAAGAGTCGACGACGACGACGACGACGACGACGACAGCAACGATGATCACTTTGGCCGAGTGTAAAGTGCGCCCGGCGCTGAACTTTGTGCTATATCCTCGTTTTATTTCTAGATTAGATATATAAGAGTTCTCCAACTTTTCTGCAACCTGACCAAACTCTGCTACTGCATTTTAACAAGTTTTGCTCGTTGAAGTGGTAATAAATTATTTTTCTCATGTTTCATCTTGCTTCGATTCAATCTGAATTTTACCAAAAGTTTGTAATTTATTAAATTTCAATAACAAACTATCATTAGACATCGCTCCAATTTCTACCTAGCTTTCTTCAAATTGAATCTCTCGAATTAATCGCCCGTGCTCCTGTTTCTCCCTAAAAAAGAATCCCCTAGTAAGTTGAAGCAATTTAGTGGGTAGTTCCATTCGCGGCGCTACGATATATGTTTACGTCAACGAACGCCCTCAGAGTCTTCCCCTCGTTTCCGATAACTAATGTGGACGAAGAGAAGTGGCCGTCAAGCGCTTTCTAAAAGAGCCAGTACCGCGGAGAAATAGATATAGAGGCGAAGGGGAAAAATGAGGAAATATGTGCGAAAGAAAGAGCGCGGAAGAGATACGAGGTGAAAGGGTTCGCGCGCGCGCTCGGGAAACTATAGGCTATAGAGGGGGAAAAAAGGAGAGAAAGGAGACACCCAGGGGCTATTTTCAACGGTTTTCAGCCCCTTCTCGTGCGCGCGCGCGGACACATGTGCACGGGAAAGTTTCCGCGACGCTATATGGAGTCCGCTCGCGTTTGCCAATTGTGAAGTTTCGCGGGAGATTTTACGAAGTGGCCGTTCGTGCAAGTTGTCGCACGAGCAAGTTTCGGTAAGAGCGATCCGGCTCTCGATGTCGCTCACGATCGAGCCATGGGGGAAAAGTGGGGAGAAGGGGGATTGCCGCGAGTGACCGGCTGTACACGGTAGCGGTGATTGGAAATTTCGGAGGATGCCGAGTTTCGGCCAATGAGTTTGTCCTTACTTTCCTAGCTAAATCCAGTAGGACCGGCTACGCTGATGTTACGGCATCGATCGATAGCTTAATGTGAGTTATTGCATCGAAATATCAATTATTTTTCCTCGTTACGATTGTAAAATGGTTTGAAAATGACCTCGCCAATTTGACTAATTATCTAAATAAAGTAATATGTTCAGAATAATTTAAAAACTTTATTGCAAAAATCAAAGATTCGGTGAATATTTGTAATTGAATTTGATATAACTGTATGTAAGATTGGGGTTAGTTAAGTTTTAACGGCTAAATACGAAGTTAATCTTTATCGGCAAATCCAGATTTATTGATGGGCCAAGTACGCCGGAGCTTCTAACCGCGAGCCTAGTCCTGATTCGTGCGGGTTAATTGGTGGGACCATTAAACTGTCGCCGCCACTGAATATTGACTTGTAATATTTGCCGGGCCACGTAGTCATACTTACTTTGAGAGTTAATCAAGACAGGTTCTATATGTATCTTCGTGTATGCTCTGCATATTATGATTTATGCATTCAGCTGAAGTACCAACCACCGTCGTAAATCAATAAGTATTCTCACAATTATTGGAAACATGAAAATTAAATACTTAGGAAGGATATATTAAATTGATAGCGTTTAATCATTAAATTGATAGCGTTTTTTTTTTATTGTAATAACTTTATGACTTCTGGTTTAATACGAACTTTAGTAGGTTGATATTGAAATTAGAAATTGTGCAATGTGCCGATAACCAAAGCGGGTCGACTCCGCACAGCCTCAATCCCGCTTATTCGCTATTGGACTATCGAACGCGTTTCGGACCAAGAATTCTCGCATTCCGCTATATATCTGTCCCCCAGTGGGTTTTTTGCGTTCGAGGCCGCTCATAAGCGCTCAGGAGGGCACGTGAATGAGCTAAGGAGGCGAGCTCAGCCCGTAGACCGCACTCGGATCCCAGGTTAGACATGAACGTCGCGGAGAGGGAAAGGGCGGCAGAGCTTGGATGTCGGCCGCTTCTAACAAGCGTAATTGGAGCAGGTGGTCGAGCGGCTCGCTGCGGTTTCCCCGCGTACGTAACTAACCCGAAGGTATTGTCTCTCTGTCTGTTTCTCTCCCTCTCTTCCTCTCTCCCTCTCTGTCTTCGCGCTCGAGCTCCATTAAGCAACTGTTGCGAGGGGATTGTGGAGGCGGCTCTCTCTCTTTCTCCCTCTCTCTGGTGATTTCACGCGGGCGTCCGCTCGTTTTTTATTTTCGCCGCGCGAGGCACGTTTCGCCGCTGCTGCTGTTTCCGGGTGGTCGTTTTCTTTTTCGCTCTCGAGATGGATGAGAAATGGGACAGTGCCCAGATCGCGTTCTGTTATATTTTTCTGCGGTTGGATTTTGCAAGAATTGGAAAAGTGGAGGAGGCGAGCTTTTCACTTGTGGCGAAATATTTGTCATTTGTTTTTCCTAAAGAAAGGAGTACGACAAAAAACTAGTAGATACGTGGTCTAAAAGAACTGCTATTATTGCACATGTTTGTGTAAGCACATTGTTTGAATGAAAAATACGCTAGAAGGGTGAGATGCATATATGTTCGGTATGGAAAAGCTGTATCTAAAATGTTTGATTATAAACCTTTAAAATGATGAAATAATTTATCATAATTTCAAGACAATCCTTATAATTTTTCAAATACTATTTTTCATAGATATATTATACAAACGGATTTTCCAAAAAAATCTTATTTGATAATTTTTGACAAAATATTAACAACTTTAATAATAACTCCCGATTGAAAATAAGTTGCATAGAGTGTTATAACTCTTAGTAGATAGTATTAAACATTATACGAAGCTAATAAATTTGGATTTTCATATTTCAGTTTAATGTTGGCTTTACTAATTACAGTGAAATTAATTACATCCCGAGTTATGAAGTAACTCTCTTTTATCCTCAAACATTCTCTTACAGTAAATTACATTCATTTGCAAAGTTGCTGCCGCATGTTGCATACTGAAATTATTCGCAAAGTTTGGATAATGAAAATGAAATTTAATGACGGCAGTGAAAAACAATTTTCTTCATTAATTGATTGTTTGTATACCACCGCTATATTCATCTAGGGTATGGATTTTCAGCACCTAATCTACTGCGATATTCCATAGCTGGGGAAAATGGGGTTTCGAACTTTCTTTGACATTGCCACGCCACAGCGAATCCAATTAAGCACCTCGGTGCGTAGTTCTGTTGTTTCGGTGTAGTTGGTATTTAACAGTTCGAAACCACCAATTCCAAACTCCTTTTGGTTAATTCCTTTAGAACTTTGACAGACCTTCGTTCCTGTTTACCTGCAAAATATAAAAATTTCCTAAACAAATGTATCATAAATTAAAATTAACTAACGTAATTATTAAAACAAATAAATAAAATATTATATTATATAAATATCTTCTTTCTAATAAAATTGAATTACGACAATACAATTTTATTTGTTGTTTACTTCACTCAGCTAATAATCGAATCTGTTAATTTCTATAGTTGATTGTACCTATTTCACTCTGTTTCAAGTTATATCTAAATTTTCGTATAATTTTTTCAATTTCGTTCTTATTGTTATAAATTTTACCATTTATTTTTTACACAATGCTATTATGATATTTATTATCATAAACATTTCATTTACATTTTCTACAAATACACCGAAAAGAACGTGAGACACGCAAGAAGGATTCGATGCACTTAATCGCCCGTTTAAAATATCCATAAAAAACCTATAAAACGGGTGTGACATGAAGAATCTACAAAAACCCAAACATGTAGATAATAATTATTTAGTTATGCAAAAAAGAAAGAAAATGATTAAAGTCATTATTTTCATTTTCTACTTTTGAATGTCGGACGTAATCTTGATTTTTTCACTGATTTTATCTTTCACGATCAATTCTTATAAGGCTCCATTAAATCATCGTAAAGACATTCCATAATTTTTGGAAATATGAATTTTTGAATTATTAAGTTTAACCGAGTGTCTAGACGTTTTTCGGTCAATACAGTTCAGATGTTAAAATTTTGAGGTATAAAACTTTTAAATTTATCGCTCACAACTTCTGACAAGTAGTTCAATTATAACTTTACGCTAACTTATGTACAACTATTGTAACCAACACGTTGTGGATTTCTAGTTATGAAAATAACAATTTTCTGCTTCTATACCTCTCCAGTGGTAAGAAAGTATAAAGAAAAGATCGAGAAAATGTTACACCACGAATTCGCGTAAACCAAATACTAAGGATACATTAATCTCAGAAGATCTAATTACACCGACATCTCTATACTAGAAAAACCTAGAAAAACCATTCAGGTTCCTTTGACCAAGACGAAAATGACCGTTTCTTCATCTTCTTGCCTGCGGGTCGGCTTCCTCATAAAAAGGTAAACACGGTTGGGTCCTCGACTTCCTTCGTGCAAAGTCGAAGGTCGACTACCTACGGGAACGCGCGACAAGATAAATAGACCGAAAGAGTATATAGCGGCATCAGCTTCTTCCTCGCCGCACCGACGATGTCGTCGTTCTCAGCCTGCACTTGTTTTTAGGGAAAACGAAAAGTCGACGATGACGAAGGGGTGAAAGGCCGCTAAAGTGTGGCGCGCGACGCAACTTCTGCCAAACTCCATCAACTCTCTGCCTCTGTCTCTCCGCCTCGCTCCCCTCTCTCTCTCTCTCTCGTAGTATCTTGCGCTGCAATCAAATTACCGACTTGCTTTCCGGGACATTATCGAGCTGTCTCTACCGCGCGCACGCGGCTGCCGGCGCAGAAATCATGATGCAAAATTTTCGCTCTTATCGCAGGAAGGAGGAGCGTGCCCCCCCTCGAGCCTGTACCGACGGGGGTTCGCGGTTAAGTAGATGAGCTGTTGGTGCGCGGGAAAATTTCCGTGGGCCACGAGGAAAAGTTGGCGAAGGGGGAAAAGAAAACTCAAAGGAGGGAAGATCGCCCCGCTTTTACCTATCATTAATCATGGCTATTCTTTGAACTATTATACGTTTTCATACTACATTTTATTTTTATATGAGGAAATTCAGAATTTTGTTCAATGTTACGCGTTACAAAACCGGTCAAAATTTTGTTTGTAGGCACACCTTTCGGACATGGTTCTTCTTATTTCTCGTGTTACCAAATACACGAGAAAAATCATGTACAATTAAAAATGTCTTTGTCTCACATTGGTTTCAAAGGTTGAAATTTTTCAAGAAAATGGTTTTCGAAAATTTCAAAAATGCAGAAATGGCAGGAATTGGCAGCGCCGACTTTGAGAGCATTTTTATGCCTTTTCGATGTTCAACTTCAAACCTTTGTAACTTTTGAAGGAATCGACATTTTTCATTTTTCAAAAAGCAAATTAAAGCTCTGTCTTTCTAGTTTTGATTTCTTTTTTAAAATTTTGAATTGGTCGATTCTGGGATAAAATTTCTACCTTTGAAACCAATGTGAGACAAAAACATTTTTATACATGTACACGATTTTTCTCGTGTATTTGGTGACACAAGAAGTAAGAAAAACGATGTCCGGTAGGTGTGCCTTCAAACAAAATTTTGACCGGTTTTGGAACGCGTAACACTGAACAAAATTCTGGATTTCCTCATAATATAGTCTAGGAATTAGAGCTAAATACAAAATATTTTATATTAGAGCGTGTTATAGATATATTTATTTTTATATTGTCGAGATATCGTTATCCCTTCACTTGACAGTACTTGAGAAGTTTAGCGTGGCGTTCAAAAGAATTGTATGTCGTCTCCAATGTCACGAATGAAGTCTCCGCCGATGTTCAAGAAGTATACGAGAGGAGACGACGACTTACTAGGAAAAGCCCTCGACCTGTAGATCTCGGATTCTGCTCAAACTTTGGGAGATATTTTTCGAAGGCAAACAGTAAGAATGATACAGTCACGCCATCTAACGTGTAGAAAAAGTCGAATTGTGGACATTTTTAGTGCTGTATTTATAGAAAACTCGCTTAACACAGCCTCTAACTTAATATGATAATCAAGAAGTAAACGAAAACTTGTTTTTTTTCTGTAGTTTCATTTTCTTTTTGAAAATATTATCTCAGACTTTTCTAAACAAAATGATTGATGTTTTAAATAGCGTCTATTTGTAATGATTTATTCAAAAACAGCACTAAAATTAAATGTCCGCAATTCGACTTTTTTAAGGTGGCTCATGCGGTTTGTGCCGTATCGAGTCGGGGCCCCGCAAGGGGCTTCTTTATTATTGTCAAATTGAGTCAACGTATTTTATGTAAATTTATTGTAAATAACTTCTAAATGTCCAAACGAAAAAAAGATTTTATAAATAAGTAAAAACTTTGCTAATTTATCACTACATTTACATGTCTAGTCTCAGTGCGCATGCCCAGTAGCACATTTGTACCGTTTATTGTTAATATCGTTTCTGTTTGGTCGCTAACTTATAATTCTGATAATGTCATTAGATTCTTCACAAAAAAAATCTTTAATTTCATATATTCACATTAAAAACTGCTTTTTTACAAGTTAATACGAAGCAATAAACTATTCATTCGCATAAGGTTATATATTATGAGTACCCATTTATAAACTCTGTTTTTTCGATAATTTGGTCGTTGACCTACAATTTTCTTAGTACAGATTGAAAGTTTAATGTCTAAAGAACATTTCTGTTAAATTTTTCTATTAGAAATCGCATTAGCCACCTTAAGTCTCGTGACTGTGGCCTTGCATAAATCCAAATTTCGAGCAAAATTCGCCATCCTCGACCTCACATCGCAATAATTAGCTCAGAGAAGGCAGATACCAGCATTACTTTTTACACGTTTTCCGTGTATGAAAATACCGTTGATCACACGCGTTCAATGCTTGTTATAATCTAACTCCTAGGAAATATTAAAGTCAAAATCAGTAAAACCAAGCATTTAAGAGGCGCCGTAAGAAGCGCAGAGCGCGCATATTCTCGGCTCTCCGAATTCCTCGAACTTGTCGGCCATGAAAATGAGATAAAGAGTGGCAAAGTGCGTCCTACACCGCAATATGACGCTCGCTCGTTCGCGTGCGCGTGCGTGCGTGCGAAAAGAAAGAATTCGAACTATGAGCGACTTTCGTGGGAACTCGTCCGGGCTCTTATATATGCGGCGCGCGATTTAATGAGATCGTGTAAATACCGAAAGTTTTCGGCGCGGAAGCTCCGTCGTGCGGGAAATATTCAACACCCCCGCAATCGATCGAACATATATATATGCGGGAGAAGAAAATAGTATAGTCGCGACGTCGATATCGGAGCCCATCGTGCGCTCCGGTTAATTGACCGATGGCATTGTTGTCTGGCACTGCTCTATACTCAAGGCCTTTTGCTTCGGCGCGATTGTGCGTTTTCTTTCACGCTGAGGGAGAGTAAGTGAGAAAGAGAGAGTGTGTGTGTGAGAGCGAGAGGAAGAGAGAGACAGAGCTTGCAGAGGCGCGGTCTCGTTAGTGCAGCTCTGGTTGCCAGAATGAATGGACTCTCGGTGAATAGTTCGGGGGAGAGATGCTCGAGTAATAGACTGATGGAAACTGCTGGAACGGCCGATTCTGTCAATTATATTATCTGACTAATTATATGTGTTATAGGGAAACTAGTAATTAGTTCAATTTAACTTGTTCTGGCTCGGTTAATTAGCAAGGCAGAATATATATAGTTTTGACTAGTTGTAGCAAAATTTATTGTTATGTGGGAAAATATTATTAAAATTATAGAATTACGTACTGTTTTCAAAATTCCTATGCATAACGTAACCGCAAATTATCGCTACCTATATATCGGTAGAATATTATGCATGAAGAAAAGGATATGTTTTAAAAATTTTTCATCGAAATTCACCAGGGAAAACTAATTAAACTTGAAGGCCACTTCACTATGCCTTATTTCTTAAGATAAAACTCTTTTGACAGAGTCGTTTAACTTTGAAATTTTGAGAAAAAGTTTAAGTCAATATATGTAGTTCGACTACGCAGAACTGTATGATAAAAGTTTTAACTAAAATTATAGTACTTTTGGCTTAGCAACCTTCAAATGAAACTTGATCCATCGGAAAAAAAAATTCTTTCCAAAATCCACATCACGAGTTATCAAGTAAGTTATCCATCGTGCAATATTACACTTTTAAACAGATTTTTAAGAAAGAAAAAAATTATACTTTGTATTTTAATTTTCATGCCATTATTATTCTCTTGAAAACCATAAAGAACCTAAATACTCCAAGTTTTCCAACAAATAACATTCAACGGTGACTTCATCAGTTTTAATCAGTCTATTAATAGCCTCGAAATCACTTACTATCCCCTATCTCGTGGTAATTAACAAAATAAGTGCGATAATAAACGGCAGCGACAGTTTCGCGCCCGACGCCGCCTCTTATCTTTCGCCCCCGTGTCGCCATGCCGCGCAGGTAAATTACTTGTCTATTAGCGTAAATACGATGGGAGGAGAAAAGCAGAGACGCGTAATACACATACGGTGTATATATATATTCAGGAGCCTCGGCGCAATCAGCAACCCGGCAAATTAACTGCTTTGGCGGTAGTCGCGTCGCGGATTCTTCAGGTCAGCGCCACCGCTGCGGCGGACGTCGACGATAAGCGCTATCATTTTTTGGCACTCGCTGCTCCCGAAAAGAGGTTTCTATATTTTCTGGTTGCTTTATACCCTTGCTGGGCAGCTTTTGTGTCCGGTGAACTGTCGACTGCGCGGTTTCGCGCTAGTTGTAAGTGCTTTCTTCGGCCTTGCTTTTTGCTCTCTGACAATATCGAAATGTTTTATCCTGTATTCCTTTCAGTGTTTCTAGTTGTTTCTACTAGCTACCCGTTCATATAGCCTTTCTCTTCTCTACTTTATGGTAGTAATTTTAGGTTGAACATTCTTTTCTGTTCTTCGTTTCAATAGTACAATCTTAAATCGTAAACTACTTTAAATAAAAATTGTACTACAAAAATAAGTTAGCTAAAGTGAGAGGGAAAAGCAAAAATATAATTTTTTAATTAATCTAAAATCAGTCAAGATGTCCATTGAAAAATTATAAATCGTAAATAAGAAGAAGATAGCGTATCTAGTAATGCGGATTTTCAAATATAAAAACACAGAAGTCCTCGCTTAGAATAAATTCTACGCGACTCGAATTCCTTCGCCTCTTACCCTGGAAGCTCGCTCAACGGATAAACCGTCTCGACTTAGAAATTCAAAACAAGCCGAGCTCGAAAAGAATCTCACGATTGTTTATCCGAACGTTTACGCACTCCCTCCCGTATGTTTAACTCGGGTAAACAACTCAACTCCCCGCCAGCTCGACGCTATACATCCGCCGACGAAATATTCCGAAGAAACACTTACTCGGCGCGACTGCCATATAGAGCGCGCCGGAGCTTTACATTCGCGCAGTTGACGCGGTGGCGGCGACGTCGCGCGGCGTTGGCCGTCCTTTCGAAGATTTCCCTTTTTCATTTCCCCACCGGCAGCAGCGAGTTTACCTTGGACGCGCGCGCGTCGCGCGAGCTTTGCGAATAACTTAGCGAACATTTCAAGTCCAGCGGCGACGGCGGCGGTGGCTGCCGAAACTTCTCGCTCTCTCAGATGAAATGTTGCAGAAATGCGCGCGCGCGCAGGCGAAGGAGGGCAAAGTTTCCGAGTGCTAGTTCCTGCGTTTTAAATTCGCCGGGACTTGGAAAGTAGCCGGAAGGAGGAGGGCGACGCGGCCGGAGGGGCGCACGCGCGCACTGGGACTTCTGCTCAAAGGACATTTCGTAGCAATTTTCTCTGCATTGCTGATGACGTTTTACTAGGCTAGCGCGCCTGTGTGTGAATTATTTAATGGCTGAATTTCGCCGAATTTTCTGCCTTCTTCAGATGCTTTCTAGACTTTTTCGAGTCGACAATTCGGCGGATTTTTTCGCTCGAATCAAAATCAATCCCAACATTTTGCAATATCTCGTTATCCGCATCATGACAGTGTGCTGCAAAACACGTAATTCCCGTATCGCGTGCGCGGATCGAGCCATCGATTAAAGCTCGAGTGTCTCGGGCACGGGTAAAAGAATTATACGAATCGATATAGCCGGCAGTACACAAGCGCGAGTCTAACACTCTCGACTACGTCCAGCAAAAGCTAACCTGAACAGCCAAATGCGCGTACGCGGAACTTCAAGTTTCTCCAGTAAAACCGTCAACAAAAATTGATTGCCCATAAAATCGAAACAATAATCGTTAGGGAACCTGTATTTCTTTCGCTGTCTCCCTTGCACTCGCCTTCACTCTTTGTCTTCGAGTTGTATTGCCTTTTTCGTTGCATCCACGCTTTTCCGGCGTTCGCGGAAACGACATTAGTATATTAGTCGAGCGGTGACAGGCGGACAAGAGATGAAGGAAAGGCTGAAGGGAGAAGGCGGAAGACAGACAGGCCAATAGAGAAGAATCCAGAACTGAAAATGCCACACATTTAATACAACAACGAATGGGGTGCTATCAAATTGAATGCTTTTGAAATTTTGATATTCAAGAAAGTTACGAATGTACTACTTCGTATATCAATATTGTACATAGTGCAATAAGAGATTATTTTGATTGATCAAGTGGTGACGTAAATCATGATTGTTTATCGAAGGAAGAGATAAGTTCTTGTTTAGCATTGTAAATAGCCTTAATGAAACTGGAAATTGCGCTTCTCAAGGCGCTTTAAAATACGCAGCATGATATAAAGCGTTCTAAAGTATTTTAATTACAAGGCTTGGGGGAGCGGTGTTAAAAAAGCTATTCCGCCACTTTTCAGAGCCATTCACTCTCATTACTCTTGTGATCTATTCTTCCTCTTTTCCCAACGCTTTTCAACTTTTTTGTTCGCTTTCTTTGTATTCTGAGATGTATACAAAGCTTTTATGGACAGCATTCAATCACACCTGTTTTTTAATTCATATATATTTAACATTGACAATTTGTACTTCTGATTTTTCATTAGTTATAAAAAACACAGAATGTGCTTTTGTACAATGGAATCAAGTATGAGTGAAATTTTCTGTATATGATTGATACCCGAAACTTCAGATGTCTAAAATTACCAACTTCTTCTTATAATCTTTAACAGTTTTTAAAACAGAAAGAATATCGTATTTTATGGAAAGTGTACTATAAAAAAAGCTTATAAAATGTGTTTTATTTTTCCAATCGAAATGCTACATTTTCCCCTTCAAGATACTTCTTTACTAGTAATATACCTATCTATATTTTTATTTTATATTTTACGGCAATCGCATTCTTTTTGAAAATATCGGTTTTATCAAAACATTTCTACAACTAAGTAATGGAAATTTCTGAGCATGGAAATGATAACCTCTGATTCCAGCGAACGCATACGTTCTCGAGATGTATCTCGAAAACTTCCCTCTCTCTCTACTATTCTCCATTTTCTCAACTCCCACGGCAGCGGCAAACATAAGAAACGTATCGAAGACCAGCAGCGTCACAACTGTATCTTCGACTCGATCGTAAAAGCTCGAGTGCGCGCTAGGTTCGCGTTTTACGTCGGTTCGATAAAGAACGCTAGCGCGCGCCGTAACGGCATATACACATCGTTGCCCGTTGCCCTCTCTTTCTTTCTCTTTCTCTCACTCTCTTTCTTCTTTTGAGATCGGTCAAGAGACTATTTTCCTTCACGCATACGCACGCTTACACGTGTAATTCCGTTCGATGTTTTACGACGTCAAGTTTTCGTAATATCCCTCATATGACGCAAAAGTGCTAACGTCTGGTCTTTATTAGAAGGGGATAGATTATGAGGGGTCTGCACGTTTCGTTTTATTAAGTCGCTCGCAACAAGTGCGTATGGGGCGCAATTAATTAAGAGGAAATTTCCCCCGTCAGTTTGACCACTGTTGGGAGAAACATTTTATCGCAGGAAATCGATTCAATGAGCACGTACGAAAGAATTTTATCACAGCGTTTTGAAAGCAAAGCATTAATCTTCTTTTCGACTCAAATGTGCTAGGACTAACTTGTGACTTGCTGATGCGTTACGATTATTTTAATTTTCTGAGCCAGGACAATATTTGCGTCACGAACTTTGATAGATTACCTGGCCCGCAGTGTTGAACGTATAACCAGATTTAAAAATGTGCCTCGGGGCAAAGCGTATGAGTATCAATACTGTCATGGACAAGGTTATCTTTCATTAGAGATTAAAGTGATATAAAAAGTAATAATGGCATCACTGGTAAAAATTTGATTGTATACCATGCTATGCCGACTATTGTGTTATTTATTTATAAAAGAATAAGTGTATATTTTGGCATTCACGTATATGCGTTTGTAAAATATCAAACTGTAGCTCGATACTGACACCAGTGCAGCGCATAAAAGTTGAAATCCGTGGTAATTGGGTTTAAAAAATGCAGATAGCATTTTTGTAAAATCAGGAAAAATATGCGGATGGTGAACGAAATGGAAAAACCAGTTATTCAAAACATATTTTCGAGATATTATTTCAACAAAAGTGCGCTCTCAAAATGCTTTGATGGAAAAATGTTGAATAAATATCTTTTGAATAAATTTTTTGAACGTAAAAAAGATGGAATTGTTTTTAGAACATTATCAAAAAGAGAAAATCATAAAATGTTTTATTCTAATCAGATGTTTTTTATTCTCTATATTTCTCAATTTTATAATCAGTCGAATAAACTTTAATATCATTCTTAAAGTAATGTTAAAACATTTTACCGTGTGCATGGAAAATTAAAACACGATCGTTTTGGTTTGCAATACAATAAAAACTTTGAAAATCGATTCAAATCCGGTAAAGAAAATTTTTAATATTTCTGTGTAACACTGATACAGTATGATATTGGACAGCAGTATTATAAAAAAAGAAATAGTATTCATTAAAACTAAATAAAATCCAATTTAGTCGGGCGATGTTTTTTCTCCACAACGTCTCCGTTGCTGGTGTGAACGCAAAGTTTGGAAAAAGAATGGCTGAAAGCTTATTCGAGAAAATCGATTTGCCGTCGTCGCTCGCATCTTTCAATAAAGCCCACGTATTACACGCGAAGGTGGATCTGTATGCGAGAACGCATGAAGACGCCAACATCAGCTTTTGCGTACAAATGCGGATACGTTGCACATTCTAGCCCCGAGGCTTGGCATCGGGAGCCGCATAACTCGAGGGGAGAGAGCGACAGAGATAGCCGTGGAGGGAGGAATTGATTCGGAGAGAGAAAAGTTGCAGCGCCTAATGTGAAATTTCGACATTCTTTTATGAAGATCGTCTGGGAAGCAGATGTCGTTACGGACATCGCTAATGTAACATTTTATAAATTTTAAAGAAGTTTATTTATGTTTTATGGAATGTGATATTTGTATTTATTTCGTGAATTTTTAGTGTAGTGTGTTCGAGATTTCTGGCAAAAGTTAGTTTTGAGCGTTAAAAGTGAGACATAAAAATAATTATGAGGAATAATCAATCAATGTTCTATCTAGTAATACTTTACGAAAAGGCAATTAGAATGAAGCTGCGAGAATTAAAAATTGAATTAAATTTTCATTATTTTTCATTATTGAAGAAAGAATAGTACATAGTGTTTTCCCAATTTCAGTAACAATTATGAAAGTTTTTCAATTTTACTCCAATTTGTGATATCTAAAGCTTATATCATTTGAATTTCATCCCCTCACAGAGTTACTAAATGGAAACTGAATTATTCTGTAAAATTATTTAGTGCAGCTTTAACATTAAAAATTAACAATATAGACAATGAAATCCTTAAGTACAAAACAATTTTGAAATTATTTCATTTCTCATCATTAACAACCAACTTTTCGCAATATTTTAAAATTTTTTAATTTTAATGTCGAAACGTTTTTATTTACAAACATTATTCAGTTATAATAATTATAATAAATTCATGTGCATGTACATTCACAATTATTAACGTGATTTTCTCAAGAGAAACAATAATAGAGACATCCACGAATAAGTAAGTCAGTAGTTGCACGCAGTCTCTGAAGTTTGACAGACAAATCCACGAGCTCGCGAGCAATCAATTTAGCGTTCATTCCTCGCGCTCGCTTTTTCTTCGCTTTAGCGCCTACGTGTCTTCAACTCGCTCGACTGTCTTCCAGTCTCGAGTGTAGCATGCAAACGCGCTCCAGAAAGATCCGAGCGAACGAGCAAAAAATTCGAGAAGAAAAGAAGACGGTAGAAGAAAGGCAGGATAAATAAAGCACAGGAAAATGAGATAAAATCGGACCAAAAGCAAGAGAGAAAGAGAAAGAACAGTAGGTGAAGGGAAGAGGTCGGCAGGGGGGAAAGGGGGAGGTACAAAGGGGATCTGACAACCGGAACAACGACCGTGCCGAAAAGTTTGCAATCCGTCTCCGGATCGTCGTTGCGCTCGCTCTCACAGTTTCGGAGCGCGGATTGAAGAAAATACGAGTGAACTTTTCGATTTCTGAGAGACACGCGCGCTGGGAAAAGTAAAAGGGACAGAGCAGGAATAATCATTTTGCTTCGGGAAATAAAACGCGAGCTGGTGAAATCTGCAAGTCAGCTGCAGCTGTCGATTTATAATCTCATCACTACTCAGCTCTTGTTTTTCGTTATTAAGGGGATGTCGGAGCTGATTACAGATTCGTACACCGTACTTTTCGTTATTTAAATTTATTTGACACTTTTCAAAATTATCGCAGTCATCGCATATTCGTAATTACTTTACGAACCCCCGATGACTGGAATTTTTTAGAAAAGATAAAGATTCGAGAAGAATAACGAAAAGTACAACAATGTTGGTAACTATATGTAATTTTATGATTTACCGAACTATGAATATGAGACTATCTAATTAGTATATTAGTTTATCTATGGGACAATTACAAAAGTTTTCTTAAAAAAATTTCATTAAAATAATCGCGATAATTAACTAAAAAGAAAAAAGAAAACAAAATTTCCGGACAACACAATAATTTTTGTAAAGGCGCTTGCTAAATCCTTGCAGGCTCTGTCAGATTGATGAAGTGGGTAGGAATATATAGAATGTTATTGGTAGAAAATGTAAGCACTCCACATATTACTTTTGTTCAAAATTGCATATTTCATTATCATTTTGCTTGTCTGAAAGTTTGCAACCTCATTATTTGAGTTCTAAACGTGTCTCTAAGCACTGAAACTATGTGTATTTTGGTTCTTCAAAATACCACTTACCTTTCATACCTCCTTAAAAGTTATTCGAAATATCTGCATAATCAATAAGTAAATAGAAACAACTAAGATAAATTATCTGTTATGCAGATCCGCTTAGGAAAAAGTTACTCGAACACAGCTATCCAAATTCATTAGCGCCATATCGAATGGCGGTCAAGTTACATATTACAATAATCTATACAATGTTGACTACGGAAAAAAATACAAAATAAAAATAAATATAAATAAAATTCGGAGATATTAAAAGTTGAAATACACACACCCAGCCACACACACACACACACACACATACACACACACACACACACACATACACACACACACATCCACGAAATCAAAAATCTTCAAAATCAAATAATATACACATATACCGCCATAAAACATCTTTTTGAAGACTTTTTTTTTCGAAAATTTTTTTCATCGATACAAAGCTTCCTCTTTGAGGAAGCAATACAACGCAATATGATTAGTTAGGTTTTAAAAATCCTGGAAATTTTTTTAACTCAAATATATACAATATCTTTTAATTATTCAACGTGGCTTAAACGACAGCTGCATTACTTATATGAATGTTGAGAGTTGGCTCCGACGGTCGTGCTCTCTAGGATTATGCTAATTAGGATGGAGTACACAATTTATTTTTCAGTTGATCTTTCAATCTTTTTTTTTTATTCAGTTCCTCCTCAGAACTCTATTATATATAAAAAACACAAAAAAAGATATTTACAAGAGAATAATCATCAATGCAAGTTAACGCTTTTACACTTCTAAAGTGAATACCACCAGTCAAAGTTATAACATATCGATTTTTTCGGGCTATTTATACAATCATCATTACATATATATAGTGTACATGTGCGCGTTTAACCAATGCGTTAAAAGTGGGCGGACTATGTAAGTCATATCGAATGCTCTCCTAAAAGTGTAAGGTGAGAGAAGCCATCCATGGCTAATAGTATTTTACAAAATTCAATAAAGGGGAGTGGCTATATATACCTATAGAACTTATGTGTTCCTGTTCAAGCCTTGTCTGTGACTACGGGTTAAATAATTTAATTTTGAAAAATTATTTTCAAAATTGGTTCTTATTTATATAGGATTTATATTGATACTTTAAAGTTTGTGTATCTCTTTGGCTATTAACAAAATTGTTTTGCGCATGTATAAAGAACATTTCAGTTAATTTTCTTTTTTGCAAATTATTTTCTTTATAATTATTTTATATATAAAAGTCAATTTTATTAAAATTAAATCTATGATTTAATTCCTCTATATGGCTAAATATTACAGATTTGTTATCTTTTTTACCAACTAGTTTTTTATGTTCGTTTATTCTATACATATTCTTATTTCTGTGTGTCCAACATATGTCGCATCACAGTTATTACATTTTATTCTATAGAGTCTATAGAACAGAGCGAGTCTACATTTTTCTCTTCACACCGTATATCTCTTGTAAGTTTTGTTTTAGTAAAAGTGTAGAAGTGTTAACTTGCGTTGGTGATTATTCTTTTGTAAATATCTTTTTTGTGTTTTTTAATATATAATAGAGTCCTGAGGTGGAACTTAATAAAAGTTCGAAACGTCGACTGAAAAATAAATTGTATTTATTACTCCATCTTAATTTACACAATCCTAGACAGCACGACCGTCAGAGCCAACTCTCAACATACAATATCTTTTGTTTCAAAATAAAAATGGTATGAATAAGTTTTATAACCAAAACTGCGTTCATTATGAGAATAGATTACTATGAAACGAATTCATTGTTTGGTTTTAGCAGCCTCATTTTATTCTGCTAAACAGTATAATAACTCTGAGACTCATACCATTTGCATTAGGGTTTAATAATTATACAGTATCCTTGCAGCAATCGTAGTTGAAATTATAAGCTGAAATTATACAGTCAGATAGATGCGATTAATTTTATTTATTATAAAAATAACATTAGATTTAAAATGTAGTTTCTGCTCCGTTTAGATGTTAAAATTCTATTAAAAAAGAGGTTAATATGTACAAATAGTAATATGCGACGTTGCGATTTTTCACATTTCGTCTTTATTTTCCAATAGATTTATCTGATGTTTGACCAGGTATTAGGGAATAAGTGTACCTTTGTGCGTCAACTCTTAGAATTCAAGAAAAACCTTTATCAATTAATATTTAATTGAAAATATTGCGGTCGGTACGGCAGAGAACTTTTTCGGTATAAGCCATACCCTTAAAGTACTTTGCTTTAAAAATCCATTTGTTTTAAAACTGTTTCAACGTGTCAAAATACAATGACAATTACATTTTAACAAGAAGAAAATTCTCTTTGTTTTAATGCTCTTTTTATTTCCTCTCGTGAATATTTGATTTTTTTATAAAGTTTGGAATTATATATTATTCTCTTCAAATTGAAATACAATCTAATAATATATATTAAGATAATTCACAAGCGTAACAATAATCAGAGTTTTATAAAGGATTTTCTTGTCAGTGAAAATATGAAAAATCAAACATAATATTGGAAAATTTGACGTTTATTTGATATTAAATTTGCAATTTCATCATCAGTTTAAAAGAAAATTAAGGTTCATCAATTTAGTAATTTTATATCCAAACATTAATTTAAATCAATTCACCGTATTACCTTACAAATTTAACTTTGGAAAATCTGTCGCTTAAACTCCCCGAAGCATCTCCGCCCGCCGGTTTATTTATGATTTTCCGGGCGCATGTGTGCGGAATAACCGGCGTGCTTCACAGTCGTTCCTAATGCAATAAAGTGCTTTACCTCTTTGACGGCGATTGTGGATTTCCTGCGCGTGCACCGGGACGCGCGGCCACGGGCTTATACGCGGTCGCGTAGGTTTGCGTGAGGAACGCTCGGAATCGGAGCGGAAGGGGATTGACTGCCAGTGCCGCGGCCGCGCCGTCGCTGGTGCTGCCCCTCCTTCATGATCCACGTATTAGTCTGTACTATAAATTTGTCGTTAAAGGATTGCGAACTGAGGTAAGGGGATTTACTTTCAAATAAAAAGCCAGCGATCGAGCCAGTGTAAGCACAGCGGGTCGCTATCGTATAAATTATCAGATTTTTCTCTTATATAGGAGAAGTTGTATAATATATAAAACTACCCAATCTGATCCTCTTTGTTTCCGCAAGAGAAAATACTATATACAGGTGTAGGTGATATATGTGTGAGGAGGGTCAAGAAAGTTCCTTGCGTGACATTGATAACATAATTTAGAGCATAAACTTTCGTTCTTCATGTAAAAAATAAGAATGTATTATCCATGATCTAGACATGGGCAATAATCACGGGATAAAATCTGTAAAATTTTTACATAATCGATAAATTTAAGCGACCCTCTCTTTAATCATATCCCTATAAATCATAACTTGTAATAGGTACTTCATCATTCAAGATATTGCATATAGGTATATAGAACAAATTCTGTTACTTCTTTCGCACTCTATTAAATCCTTTTATTTCGAAAGTCAATGATATAAAAATATTCCGAAAACAGAAAAGTTTGTAATAGAACAACAGTATATCTGATTATTATTTTTTTGATAATTTCTATTTTTCTATTTCTATATTCTAATTTTTCATGCACATTATGTGTACTCATTAAAAGGAGATTTATCAAAGTACTCTATTTCTATATTCTAATTTTTCATGCACATTATGTGTACTCATTAAAAGGAGATTTATCAAAGTACTACCCGCGTAAAAAAAAATACGTTTATATAAAGTTTGTATAAAGTTGATGTTTGGCGTAACTTCATCTAAACGTGTCCAACGAGACATTCCCAAACTTTAGCTTTTGTAATCTATGTTTGCCAAAAGTTCAGCAAAAGTTTTCTGAAGTATTACACCATGCTTCGTATGAAACAAAAAAAAATTGATAAATTTTAGCTAAAGTGAAGCTGAAGTCGTTCCGATCAAGTTTTGATCAGGTCGAAGTAATTTTAGTAAAACTTCGAATGAAGCTCAAAAAAGGTATGCATTTCCAAATTCGTTCTGCATTCCGGAAAAGTTTATCGAAACTTTACAAATCCTTCAAGATGCCCTTTCTTCTCCGTTTGGTGCAAGTTAAGATAACTTTTTTTTGTACTGATATGAAACTTTCATCTACATTACAGGTAAGTTAAGAATAAGTTTAGCCAAAGCTTTTAAAAACTACTTTAATTAATCTGAAAATATTTGTTACTTGATTATGCCTTTGGCAAACGTTTAGCATAGATTTAAATAGATTTAAAGATTTATTTGACATTCGTAGTTCATTTGGAGTAAATTTATGATAAATTTCTCAAAAGTATGGGCATAAAAGTTTTTGTTATCTTTTTGAATACTTAAGCGTAACTTTGAAAGTAGTTATAAAAAAGTTACAATGAAGTTTAAAAGATATATTTTGATAAGTTGAAATATAAAGCATCATGATAGTTTTGCTGTGTGTAAAAGTAATATTTGAAGATTTTCTAGATTAAATAGGTTGTATTAGTAATAACAGTTAACAGAACAAATTAACATATGCTTCAATTCTCCAAAGAACAAGTGTTTAATAAATTACAGACTTGAAGGGGTTTTCCATGGTTTTTTTCTTATTATTCATTTTTTTCTTCTTGTTTAATTCTTGTTGTGAAATTAAGTCAACTTCTTCGTCTGGTACAATGGGGTTTTGCAGTGTATGCTTCCGTTTCTTTTTCTTATTTATATTTTCATTAATTTTAACTGAATTTTGTGTTTCTTCTATACGTTCTCTTTCATTCTCTTCGATAACTTCTTCCATATTTTCATTATTGTCCTGTGTTGTCTCTTTCTGTTTTCTTATTTCTTTTGATCTCTGATAACTTTCATTATGTTTTGGCTGGTTTCGTAGAGTTGCGCATTGAGCCGTAAGAGTCTCTCTGTACATTTTATGCGATAGTTGATATCTTTTTTTTGGCGCGGCTTCATTGATAAAACCTGTAAATAAGATATTTTTCTATTAACATGCTTTGTCAACATAAAAAGGCTAAAGAGGCCCACTTTACGTCCTTGGTACTCTAATACATTACGATACATGTGCCTTAAGTAGCCCATTATTGCACGGCGTGAAGTTAGGGCCAGAACGCAGCGAGGGTCCCATCACGCCGTGTAATGGGCTACTTAAGACACTAGTATCGTACAATATATTATGGTATTGAAATAAAAGAGTTATTAATCAAAATTATAAATGCTTCAGCAACATACAATGGGTGGGTATCGAAAAGGCGAACGTTCACTTCGTATTTGCAGCAAAATATCTAAATTTTTTGCTCCGAATTACGTTATTTACTCATGACTTTTTTAACGAATGCATGTAATTAGAATGTTCGAATCGTCGACTGGTCATAAAGAATAAAAACAA
>JAPYZP010005929.1:0-12164 GCA_030522985.1 Torymus sinensis
TCCTCGCTGTTCCTCGCTGTTCCCGATATATATAGATATATAACCAATGCTATTTCTTACGTCTGTGCTCTGTGTTTTTTTAAGTGTACTCGCCCTTACTCCCTGTCACGTGATTTAAATGCCACGGCGTCGTATAGTACATACACACAGCGGTCGCCGGGGATATCGGCAGAGCCCCTCTTATCAATTACTTTCCTTGCGCTGATATACACACGTGGCAGGCGCGCGCGCGCAAGAGAGAGAGAGAGCACCTAAGTCAACGAATATGCCAGCCAGGCATGCGGCATTAGCCCCGTATATTACGGCTAAGCGGGCAATTTTTTCAGATAAGCATGAAATATATTGTCTTTTATTATTTTGTAATACCCGTTTCTTGTCTTTATATTTGATAAAATTTATGAATTTTACTAAAAAGATTATTAGTATACAAGTTTGATAATATAAATTTCATTTATCTTTCAATCGAATAAAATTTACGTTAAAATAAAAAAAAAACAGTTAAATTGGTTGTTTTTGTGTCCCGATAAGAATATTCGAAAGCATGTCGTAGCGGAAAATTAACAAGAAGAAAAAGTCTCACAAAAACGCTGCGATTGAACGTAACTGTACTTTGAATGACATTGTTTCCCTCCGACCTAATACTCGCTCGTTAAAACGCAATCCAACCTCCTTGTTTTTTCGACTGAAAAAATAAACTGAATGTATATATACTAACGAAAAATATTTTAATTGTTATTTATTCTCTGAAATAACATTCAGACGTGTTTACAACGAAGAAGCGCCAGTAAATCGGAGTAATTTCCGTTTAAATTGGAATTTCTCCACTTTCGAATATAATTCAGTAGGATTATGTAGACATTAAAGCTAATAATTCACTGCGCCAAAAGCGTTATAAAATACGTTCTAATGAATTCACCGCCGGAGAGAAATTCGATAGCGCTCGAGGTCGTAAATAGGAAAACTACAGGCACTAAAACACCGACGAGGAAAAAAAAATATCCAAGAACAATTATTGACTGTAATAAATTTTCGGCAACAACGAAATCGAAGACGAGAGAGAGAGTCGCGCATCACCTACGGCCCGTTGAGAGAAAATTTTATTGCCCACGGACGCCCCTTTTTTTCTGTTTTCGTGCGACCCTGGGATCACAATTTTTCTACCTGTTATAGTCTCGCTCACTCGCATAGGTAGAGGTGTACCCACACAGAGCTGAACGCGAGGACTTTGCCGTCAATTCCAGCTGGCGACGAGGACGACGACGACGATGACTAGACGTGAAAGAGAGATGGAGAGAGAGAGTGTTATAAAGTTCCGCCTCGGCTCAGCCCGAGATGCTAAATTTTGCATTAATTCCCACTTGCCATTCCTTCTCCTCTCGCGCGTAATTCCTATCGTAATTCCGCATGAAGTTTCAATGAGGGAACAAGATTTTCCGTTTTGAATCATTAATTCCCGAGCGCTTTTGCACATAACATACAGAGCACCTTCGTTCGCGCACGCAGAGGCAATTTGCTCGCAATAACGAACGTGTACATAAATCAGCTCGAACGAGAGAGTAAATATATAACAAAAAGCGCGACGATGAGAAAAACGACGATTTTGACGCTATATAATACTTGGTTTTCTCAATACAATTCTGCGGCTGCGAGATTCCTGACTTACCGACACAAACGTTTGTTGTTGAAACGATTTTTCCTTTTCCAAAGAAAATAATTCATCTTAATTTTAAATCGTTCAAGATGTTTTAATTTACTTACTATTTTCTTTTATTGAAAAAATATTTGAATAAAAAGAAGACAATTATTACATTGATTCTTTGAAGTATCGTTCGATACGAATTTCTTGATAAATTAAGTACAAATTCCACGGAAGTATTCAGTATCGTTAATAGCCTATTGATTTTGTACAAGATAAGAAAGGCAAAGTCACGAAGCATTATAATAGCGATAGAGATTACCGATTCAGTATATATATTTATCTCTAAACAATGAGGAAGATTATTTTTTCTTTACACAATTACAACACTATTAATTACATTATTGAAACAGCGTGTTCGATGCACGCCTTACAAGTTTTCGTGCCAACCCGGCGTGCACCGTCGTAACCGAATCGATAAATCAGGCGCAAATGGATTCCCAACAGATTTATAAATAATCTTATCAACTATGCAACTCGTTCGGCGAATAATTTATTATAACATAATTTTAAAATCTCTCGCGCGCGAAGTCTTTTCTTAGCCTTCAGCTTATTCCCCATTCGCGATCAATCTTGCCGAGTTTCCCCTGTGTTTCAGCGTCTTCCTCGCTCACTTTCCCCTCCTCCTCCTTCTGCCTCCCGACTCACGGGCTTGTATACTTTTCTCCCTCGTTCCTGCGCTTTGTATCTCTTCCTTCTCTCTCTCTCTCTCTCCGGCTTCTCCGCATACCGACGCGCACACTTCGATATATACTGTGCCCCCTCTCACTTGCTCTTTTATTTAATATTTCTAACGTGCAGGGAAGCGAAATCAATTGAATGGAAAAAATATTATTACGTTGATATCGGCTATTCGTCAGTATGATTGCAGTTATATATAATGAAGATAATTCGTCAAATTAATTATAATAATCGTGTAAATGTGAAAAATGAGAATGAAATTTTTTATTTTTACTTTTAAATTATCAAGAAATCCATTATTTTCAATGCTATTGATTTATTGAATCCTTTGGTTATTTATCAAAATGTAAGCTGAACATCGATTTTTATAAAGAAATATTGGTTTTATACTGTAAATTGAATAATTAAAAGAAAATACGCTGCTATTGAGATCCATCATTTCAAAATAATAATTGTAAAATATTTAGTTCATTATATTTCGACACAATACGTTTAAATTACGAGGCACTACGAAGTTATCGGAATTCCAACGACCGGAATGAACTAAACAATATCCGTCGCCGACTCATCTCCCTCCCTTCCCCGCTTCGTCCCTCTCCTCCTGTCCCAGCGCCCACATCTTTTTCCCTCTCCATCAGCTCCCTTCCGAAACCCAAACTTCTTCCCTCCCTCCCTCCCTTTTCCCTCGCCCGGGCCAACTGAGCGAGCCTCTCTTTCTCTCTCTCTCTTCCTATTCGAACTCGAATATCATCGCCGCCGTCGTCGTCGCCGTCACTGTCGACCTCGCTCTGTCGGACACATGCGCGACAGAGAATTCCGAAAAATTTTGTGGATGACGCCTAATCTTTTGGCCAGATTTTGTTCCTACACCCCCGACACTTCTCTCTCTCTCTCTCTCTCTCTCTCTCTCTCTCTCTCTCTCTCTCTCTCCTTCCCTCTCTCTCTTTCACTCTCGAGCGAACTTCGACGGGTCGATTTGCCGCCGTCACGGCGCGCGCAGCGCTTTTCATGAATTTTAATAGAGGGAATTTGTAATGCGTTGTGATATAATAATTTATATCGGGAGAAAAAGTGGGGAGGGCTTTATGAGTTCAGCTCGCGATGGATTTCAGTGTATATAAACATTAAACAGGCAGGTGTTTTGCAAAATTGAATTGAAAAATAAAAGATAAATTTTATAATGTAACCACCGTATAAAGAACATTTTTATGGTTCGACTAATTATATGTGTGGAAAAACGAATACGAATAAAAAAAAATAATAATTTACTTTTTGTATCTATATACAGACTACTGAAGTTGAACCTTGTGTTTATCTCTGCTCCGTAATTGTATATAACATTTAATATATTTGGCTTCGGGAAAAATAGAAACTAAAATGTACGCACAATTTATTCGCACGTTTTTCTTTGGACAGTAAAACCTATATTATAAAACTAAATATTTATAAATACAAACCCAACGAATGAAGAATAATGAATAATAGATTATCGGCCTTCCGTTTGATTTTTATACTTTTAATAATAAATTATAACTTTTGAAGTAATAATCTATATCTTTGTTGAACCGTTGTATTTATCATAAGCGTTTTATCAAATTCTCTTATCTTTTTACTTGATATTCTTGTAGCACTTCAATTTTCAAATCCACAAATGCAGAGAATTATTTCATACGCATCATCACTATAAAAAAAAACCTGCTTGCTCGAATAAATAAAATTCAAATAGAGCGTATATAGAGAATTAACGAAAATAGTAAAGGTAATAAAGAAATGAAATCGCATGACATAGAAGAAGTAGAATGCATAATGAACGAACGGAGAGAAAATGTTTTATTCACGTTATACTTTGAATTGCGTAAATTAAAAATGTTATAAGAGATCAGAGCGTTGCTCTGCTTTCAAGCGGAATTTGCTGAATATTACAGTTTCAGCATTATTAACGTCTATTTAATGAAGTCTTTATCCGTAAAAACAGTAGCAATAAAATAAACCTAAAGCTTTAACTACAATATTAAATAAAGAATGAGCAAGTTTAATATATAATTTAATTTTTTTTATTGCCGAATTTGCATGACGCGAGCAAAATAATAGTTGACCAAATTAAAAATAGTGGTCACATAAAAACGACCCAGTTTGTAATTTATTTTCGTCTCGACAGTTATGCATATAGCATGCATATATATGTAGATTTTATCAGACCTTCTTTAAAAAAAATAATGGAATGAAGCACATTGAGGATATTACATCTATAAGAGCTTATCTACGGTAGTTATCGTCATTATCATTTAAATTCAATTTATATTTAATGTATATAAATCCCGTTGAACAAATCCAAGGTTATATATGCCGACACAAATATTTTTGTAAATAAAAATAAGGTAATAAAATTACATCAGATAGATAATATAAGTGAGTCTAGAGTTTTTTTTTAATTAAAAAAAAACTGCCTCTTTAGAGATATAGTAACAAGATTATTTTCGAATTAATTGAGATAAAAAATTAATTGCACGACGCACAACTACAGAGAGAAGCGAAAATTACACCGTCGACAAATGCATACGCGACGATAACGACACAATTGGCGTATCATCAAGATAAAAATGCAGACAGCCTGCAATAACACACGTCGTTAACAGGCTCTCGGCATGAAAGAAAAAAAAAGAAGAGAATGATACGTATTTCATATAAATTAAGTAGTAGCCGGCCGTATCGAGTTATCAAACTCCCTCCTCTTTCGTTTTAGATACATCATCTCCTCTTCTTCCCTCATTCCCCCACCATCGCACTGCTTCTCTCGCCACCAATATAAAATAAAGAGAGAGAGACTCGTCGGCCGCTATATAGTGTGCGTGCGAAAGTTCGCGGATCGATCGTTGGCGGCGTGCGTGCGCGCCTTATAACCTCCGAAATCTTATATATATGTATGCGCGCTAAGTGTTGTGCCGCTGATTACAGGGCACTGGAGGGTATATACACCGAAAATAGACGGCTAATTCCGGGGTAATGCTGCGCGCGATACGCGAAACAGAGAGAGAGGGGCTTTGCCGGTTGATCTCGTTTATTAAAATTTTGGTTCGTCTAATTTTGCTCTCGTCATTTCCATTTGGAAAGCCGTTGTATTCTAGTTTCGCACTCACCGGTTGCCGTCAATTTCTGCCCAAATTTCTCGATTTGCGCAGCCGAGATGACTCGAAGCATAATTGATAACATAATGGAATGGCCTATAGTGCTGTTTATGATGCATTTAGCATGATGGCTATCGAGCTATCTGTCAATTTATACTCGCTTAATAGCAATGCATTATAAGATATAATTTATTTAACACAATTAATGCGATATTATATTTTATTATTATAATTAAAAATTTATACGAATCGTCGTCATGTTAATGTAAAATAATTGAAAGGTGGAAATAAAGTTTTTCATTTAATTATAATATAACTTACGTTTCGCGGGGAAAATCAATACAATCTTTACAGAAACAGCCATATTTAATAAAAATGCTTGTATAGTCACGTATTTCAGTAAATTATTTTGGAAATATAATTTTAGTGAAATAACTTGATTTATTCCAGAACGGATATTCTACAAAATAAACATATTTTGTATATTTGAAATAAATTTTAATTAAAAGAGTGGATTGAAGTCTTTAAAACGATTCTTTTGTGTACAAAAACTTCCATCACAATTTAAAGTTGACTCATAACTTACGAGAGCCAAACTCCCCCTTCTTCCTACTATACCGTTTGTCTCTTGCGACATTGAAATAAAATCTAAAAATAATACCGAGCATCAAATACCCGAATCGCCAAAAGGATTGCACGTCAGGAACTCTGGCGAATATTCCAGTCATGACAAGGAATGAGCGAGAAAGAGAAAGAGAGAGAGAGAGGTCAGGCGTGCTCTTCGTGGAACACGGATAAATAGAAAAACGTTAATAAGCCGCCGACTGACCAGGTAGGTCGTGTATTATACGCGGTGGACGAATCGCACCTTTGTGCTTTGGCTTCTCTCCCTCCCTCCCTCTTTTTCGTCTGCCACTCAAAGACTTTTCACGGCACCGAAAATGAGTCAGAGAAATCGCTTCCTATTTTTTTTCTCTCTCCCTCTCCGGCTCCTACCACGTCCACGACAGCTGCATTTCGAAGGCCCCCGTGCGCCCCGCGTAACGGATACTCGCGTCATGACGGCTATGAATCAAATGTAGCTTTAATTTTTACTTTGTGCAAAACAGTTATATTTATTTTTCAGTTGAAATAAACGCAATTTTTAACTTTATTTGAAATTTTAAATATTCGAAAATTCTTTTTGGAAATATATACATATATAGCATATAAAAGTATATTAAATAAATTTATAAAATTTTATTTTAAAATGAAATATGAATTTTTTCTCCCAGCACGTTATTTGAAGTTCAATATTAGAGGAAAATGTTTTCTCCGCGAGCGAATTTCTATTCATGAGAATTCATTTTGAATATTAACTAGAGTTTGAGTTTCATAAAAGGATAATCGCGGGAAATGCTCCACCGGAATATTTTGATAAAAAGAAATTGCGAACTAAAAAAGAAAATATGCTCTCGAAAATATTGAAAACTTTCATATTACCATTGCAACTTTAATAACTTTAATTTTGTTAAAATATATCCCCCCAAGTAACTTTTCCGCGACGAATGTTTTCCTGCAGAATTTCACCGAGGGAGAACACTTATTATTCCGAGTTCGTCAGATCTAATTTTGTATCCGTTTGGAGACTCGAAACGCAGGAATTTTGTACGTTATTCTATTTATATGGCTAATGATGTCTCTTTGCTTTTCAGATAAGATAATCTTACGAGAGTACAAATGTATAATCATTTGATAAGACGTTCATTCTGAAACATAATCGTTATCAGTTTATTCAACGTAAATAATCATCATTAGGTAAAATAGACAAATAATAATTTAACTATTTCTTTATTGGTATGAGAAACGCAACATTTTAATAATTAAAAGACTAACACTTAATTTACTCAAATTTAATTTCTTATTCTATACACCATGCAAATGTTTTGCAGAAGACGATTAACATTTCAACAAAAAACTTTTATCAAAAACTCCTTTGAGACGGTCGGTTTTCGACTAAAAAATAAAAAAAAAGCATTATGAATTTCTTTTATGATTGTGATACGATGCAAAATAAAAAACTAAAAGAAAAAATAAATAAAGAAGAAAAATATCTATTTTGTAAAAATAAACTTTCGGGAGTATAAAGTGATGAAAATTAATCATAAAAAGAGTACCCGGTAAAATGTTTTATAATCTTTATTGTACGAGAGATGTAAAATATGAGTAATATACTAAGTAAATGTTTAACGATCTTCTGAAAATTATCAGTACAATATAATTTTAAATATTATTCAAGTTATTGTACGTTAATGTAAACAAGCGATGTATTTTCAAAATACGCATTAATAACCTCAATAAAAACTAATTTTTTTTCTGAAATGTAAGTTAATACAAAATATAATTTACATAAAATCATTTTAATTTAATGACAAAGACAATATATACGTTTTCCATTGTGTAAAGAACAACATTTCGCAATGCTCGAAATGAATTAAATTTTTTCACAAATTAGATTAATGCAAAATGGTTGATGGAAGCATCTCCTCGCAAACAATAAATTACGATTAATAAGGGAGTAAGCAAGAGTCAGAGGGAGAGAGAGCGCGAGACGACTTAAAAACAGCAGCAGCCCATACCTACCGGGAAAAAAAGTCGAGCGCAACCCGTAATTCCGCGGTACGAAACCGTCCCGTGTATATTTCGAAACCATTATCTCGAAGTACATAAGTTCACCGTGCTAGCTCGCAGAGAGCGAGAAAGAAAGAGAGGAAGAGAGGAAGAGAAAGAGATAGAATGAGAAGGAGAAAGAGAAAAAGGAAAACGGCTTCTTTAATCATAATTTATCGTTATTAAGGCAATAAAAAGGTAATTGACGAGTCGGCTTAATAGAGGAAAAACTTTTTTACGCCCGCTCGTTAATTTAGCGCAGCGATATATATATGTGTATGTGTGTACGTACGTACGTACCGCGTGTAGCGGGCATTGTAACCTCGTCGATTAAAATGCGTAAGGTGCACGATGAGTCGGGAAGGAAAGGACAGAAAGAGAAAGAGATCGAGTCGTGTGGTGCTGCGAGAGGGGGACGAGGAGAGTGAACGAGAGACGGCGGAGAGCATCTGGTCCCCGATTTTTGGATGACCCTGAACGCCCGAGAGGCAAAAAACGGGAGTAAAGGTTATGACAGAGCCTCTTCCAACTTTTAAAAGTCGGTTTTCACTTTCTAAAGGAGCTATTAGCCAGACGGTTTTGCTACGTGGAAGCGAACAATCAGCGCTTTTGGGCTGTATTGCGAAATTAAAAAAAAATACATTTCTTTATAAAAATAATATATTTTGTTCCTATTTCCACTTATCTCTAATCTCGTCCGTTTGTATTTTCGGGCCTGACCAGCTCGGCGCGGAATCGTTAAAAATTAACAATTCAATTCTGTTTTCTCACCTGCTGCGCCACCGCCGCCTGATGTCTATTAGCATTTTTTTCACCAACTTTCAGACATACTTATGGACTATACGGTTACTCGCGGCCATCGTCTTGCTCTTTATACTTCTCGTAATTGCAATCCTACACTCTCGAGAGCAGATGTTTGCGGAGTAAAGATTTCAAGGAGGATATGCAGATATGCAGCGTGTCTACTCGCGCCTGACTTTATTCATAAACATATATAAGCCGCAAAAAAGAGACGACGAGAGAGAAGCCAAAGAGCGAAAGAGAAAGGAAGAGGAGAGAGAGAGAGAGAGAACGAGGCGAGCGGGTCAAGATAAAAAGATATCAAGAGGCGAGACGCAGGCGAGCCAAAAGAGAAGGAGAGAGAGGAGGGGAAAAAGAAAGGTTTAAGCGCCGAATGGACAACGTAGTAAATAGAGCGATACCAAGCGCGCCCAACCGGCGGATTTAGTGATAAATTCGGCCATTTCTTCCGACGATTTTTCAGGGGATTTCTCTTAAGAATAAAAACGATCAATTTTTCCCACGGAGATAACGATTTGGAGACCCTAAGGAGAGCTCGGATAAAGTGAATTATGACGTGTTTTTTTTTTTTGGTTTTTTGGCTCGTCACTTATACCAACCGAGATAATACACACCAGTTTGGAAAATTTTCTGCATCTGCGTGTATACAGCTTCTTCTTTTTGTTTTTGCCTTTCGCCAAAGCGCCGCCGAAGAAAAGTTTATGTAACGTTCATAAGCGCATAATGGAGATAACGAGGCTCTCATCGTGTACGTTTAGAATCGTTTTTATGCGAGTCGTGTTTTATTTGCCCCCGTAATCCTTCCTCAAACATCTGAATCTCTATATGTAGGAAAAGGCGCGCGCATGGGTACACGAATAATAAAAACGAAATTGCTTCTGCAAACGCAAAACAGATAAATTGTTGCCACTCGAACAACGTGCTAATTAACTTTTTGACTTTTATACAGGTGAAATCAATTAGTCGACTCCGGTGGCCGTATAACGACGTCGGCCACTGCACTATACGCGTAAATCACACCGACGGCGGATGTGTATATATGTACGCAACACGCAACCGCCGCGCAATCATATACCGAATCCGTAATCGCCTCGTGATAATACAAATAAGTATACGACGTTTGCAGAAGCCACGAGAGGGAGGAAAACAAAAAGAAGGAGGCCGCTGCGGCAATTAAGCAAATAAACGGCGCGCGATCGGCTCGAAAAAGAGTCCGAAGTCGACGAGAGAATAAAAAAAAGGGGGGAAAAGAAGCTACTCGCGCAGCTCGCAGTTAAAAAGGCAAAACAGTCTGTGCGCATGTGCAAAAGGGGTACAGCATAAGCGCGCGCACGCGAGCGCAAAAAAGCAGCGGCGCCTTAACGAGCCCGTCTCGCTCGATTCGGAATCGCCATTTTCGGAAACTGTTTTATACATAGCGCGCGCTCACGATCGCGAATCGTGTTTACATCGTTAGATTCTCTCTCGAGCAGCTATACTTTTGTCTTCTTGCCTCGTGGCAATTCTTCTTTTTTCCGGCGCGCGGAGGGAATTCATTAACGGAACCCCGCGCTAAGTGAGATTTATTTCATAATTTTGCGGCCGCGCGCGCGCGCCTGATTTATCATTGTTATATATTCGCGTCTAGGCGAGGAGCGTTTTGGGTTGTCGACTGTTAGAGCGCTGGGAACACGCGGCATTCTTCAATTTTCGTGAAAGGTGTATAGAAATGTGGTTTTTGAAGAGTGAGAATAGAGCGTCGTTGCACTTTCTAGTCTTTTTTTGTTGTACTTGGTTAAATAGTGCGTTATAAAACTACGTTTTGTGCGAGTAAGTTAGTTCTACCATTGAAAAGTCAAATTTTTGGAAACGTACAGATCTTATTGCCGACATTAAACAATTAAAGTTACGCGAGGATTACCCATGAAATTAATAAAGTAAAACGAAACAGTGACAATGTATTTCACGATGACTTTGTCTTTTCCCGGTATATATATGTGTGCGTAATGACTTATTTGCTCTGACGAACCTTCGTCTTTTCTGCATAGAACAACGTAGACGTAAAAATTAATAACTCGTGTCGTCGCAGAGAACTGATTTCATATTCCATTAAAAAACGATGATAAAATCTCGTTTGAATTTACAACCTATTTCGCTTCCTGTTTTACACGTATATATTAAACACATCAAGACATTGAGTATGACGCTTTTAAAAAAGATGTTTCTACATTTTTCAGCCCGCACTATACATATAATTAATTATTTTTTCGAGGTCGTTAAAAAGCAACATCTCACGAGAAATAGAAATCAATTATAAATTTGTAATACAAATATTACTATGAAACTTACGTGACTATACAATAGAATACCAGTTCACCAACTTTATCGCTCTTTCAACTCACCTGCAACAAAAAAAAGGAAAAGAGAACAATTAGACACACATGTTAAAAGAATTTTTTCGCAACCAATCAAACCATTTTCTTTTCTTTTCCCACGTGACATATATATTCTCCATCCCCATAAGTTTTGCAGCGAATTATCGCCGCTTTCTTAATTTGTCAAATAACAGTTAAAGAGAGGCCGAGATAAAGATTATTTATCAGCCAGCGTGTAAATCTGCCTTTTATATACAGGCGCTCGCGAAGAAAATGGCTCTATTTCGCAAGCCGTGTATGTCTCGGAACACAGGCGCAACGGCGACAAATTGCGAAATCTCATCCGTTCGGAATCCGATCGCTCGCGTCGCGTATTACACGCGTCTAAAGCACGAGCGATTGTTGTGAGTTCACACCACCGCGCACGTGTTCTTGTGTATATATATATATATACGCTCGCGTCATGTAAAAGCACCGAGAGACGCGCGGCGCGATAAAAAGTAAAAGTGTGTATATCTGTCGGGGGAGGCGAATTATATTGGCTCGAAGTGCAAAGACGAGAGGCGCTGGGAAGTAACATGGGAGTTATGTATCTATAGCGGAGGATAGTTTTTGCGAGCCGCGAAATCGCCGATCTACTTTAATCGCTCCGGAAAAGTGGGATTGTAAAAGCGGATTTACGCGGTGATTGGTCGTTGATTTGCCGCCGGGCGCGCGATAAGTGGCTCTACACTGAGAGAAATGCTCTCATAAAATTTGTTATAAATGTAGGAAAAATTACTATATTCGATGGGAACTGTGGGACACACTCGAATTATATCAATTTTTGCTATCCACATAGTAATTTTTAAAACAAAG
>JAPYZP010005931.1:0-12396 GCA_030522985.1 Torymus sinensis
TTAAAATAGGCTAATTTCACCTTAATTTTTTTTTCATTTACTTTTTCCTTAACATGCCTGTTTTTCCCGGGTTTTTAACCATTTTTTAACTGGTTTCTGGTTCCTGAACTTTTTAAATTTGTTATCACTGATGCATTAGTAACAAGAGTTGGTTTCGTACCAGCGTTGAAAACATTGAGCAGAAATAATCTCGGCTTCGATGGAAGATTAATCTAACGCATCACTACTTATATTCCAATATAATGAAGGAAGTTAATATGTCAAAGTTATACACTGATCCCAAAGAAAGAGATTGTAGATTCATTTGCCCGATTGCCCGACAATTGAGAGTAAGATTTAAAAATACAATTAATTTTTGGAAAACTATCCAATATATTTTGTCGGGAGTTTAATTTATTATACACATCGACAAGCGAATTCATTTTCGGACAGTAAATGTTCCATTATATACATACATTGTTAATGATGACAAATCAAATATGGCGAAAGGTATGTAATAAAAATCGATAAACTAATAGTACATACATTACGATACAAGTGACATAAGTCGTAATTTACGGCACGGCGTGTATAATCCGCCCGAGCGTAGCGAGTACGCTTATGTTAATGCCGAGCCATGAAAATCGACTCATGACACGTGTATCGTACTTGGATTATTTTATGGGGAAGTTTAAGACTGGCTAGCCCTGTCATGTCAGCCAATTTTAAACTTCCCCATAGCACTGACTGCATACATTCGCCATGACACGCCTATCCGTGCCATTAGCAGTCCATTTTTGCATCTAAGCACGGTGCAATAATACTTATGTCACGGATAGGCGTAACATAAATGCGGATCTATGCCACGCAGTGCTACAAATGCTATTTATTATGTTTTTATTATACATAATCATTTTTTTTTTCTTAAAATTTTAGTAACCATTTATGCATTTTTATTATGTTATTGAGAGAAAATTTTATCACAGTTACTTCATGGTTTCATTTTAAGAATGAAAAAGAAATTATAGTTTATACCTTGATCTTTTTAAATTGTTTACTTTATTAAAGTTTACTTTTTGTTTTGGGTTACATTTTATGCAATGCTCTCGTGAAATTTTGATATAAAATTAATCTGTATCCTTTCTTAATATAAAATGAGGTGTATAAAAGTAACTTAGTATAGAAAATGTATACAACAAAGGACTGAAAGGGCAAACAAATTTCAGTAGATATAAGAATAATAATAATAAGCATTCTATTTTTTTTCAAGGTAGAAAATACTTTCAATAACTTTGATGAATATTACTTGTTATATATTCAGAGACTTGAAATAATTTATTTTTTCAACAAGTTTATCATTCATAGAATATAATTAAACTTCTCTCCACCATTTGAATTTTTATTTCATTAAAGAAGCCAAAAGTTGTAATAACTTCAGATGTTCTAAATTTGTATATTTTATCTTTATATATAATCAACTAAACTAATTTTATGAAAATATACAAGTTTTCCTTATAGCTACATCTAATGCATAAATAATCATATTTCTCTTCTTAAAATATACACGAAACAATATTATTTTACTAGGCTATGCTTTTTATAATAAACCTAATTCTCTTATACCTAATTCTATGTGTCCTAATTACCACTGTCATACAGAATACAAAATATCTGAAAAACGCAATCAACTAGAGTTTGCAATATTGACACTTCATAATCAATATTATGAGAACAGAAAAGAATAAATTTCTCACATTGGCAAAAGTACAACTAAAAATATTTACAAACTGCACAACTGCATATAATGGATAACAATTATCCAGTTTCATTCCATAGCACTGAAATGCACTTTGTGTATTGTAAATGTTTAAGAGGTAAGAGGAGACATTCCTATAGTTCTAGGATCTGCTTGACCTGGTTGAGGTGGACCTTGTTGTGGACCAGTTTCCAAATTTTTCAGTAGCTGACTCAACCAGTGCTCAGTTGACATATCTTCTTGCAAACATGTAGCAAAGGTGCTGTCTCTTAATTGATCTGGTAAGCATTGTCTCAAAGCTAATAAAGCACTGAAAAAGTAGATAAAAATATAACCATGAATAAAAAGTTATGTAATTAAATAATTATTTAATAAAAAATTTCTTTTAAAAATAAATTTTTTAATATGTTACTGCATTAACTACACTATTAGGACCTCATAAATAGAAATAAATACATATCAAATTTTTATATTTAAAAAAAATTTTAATCTTACCGAGGATTATCAGACAGTCTTAAGTAACATCTAACTACATGTTTTAAAAGACGAGCGGAAGGGTCTTTAGCCAATGACAAAACCATTTTTCCTAATATCATTGCAACATGACTAAATCTGTCATAAGTCTGGCAGATGTAAGATAAGCCACTATCATCCAGCAAAATTTTTTGTAATATAAATGTAGCCACGGTTTTACTAAGTTCAGAACCACTTTCCATTATCCGTAAGCACAGTGGAATAATTTCGGTAGTTAATAGGAATGTAACAACCTCTTGTTCATCTGTTTTTACAAGTGCTCCAATCACTCCCAAACTGGTTAATCGTAGGTACTCAAAGGGTCGAGTTTTATTTACGGTGTGCAAAAAGGGATACAGGAACAATGGTATGTGAGCCTGAAAAATGATTGGATTTATTCATAGATTCAATATTTTGAACTTAAATTCTAAATCTACCATTTTTATAAGTTAATCTCAGTAATAATAGAACTCAGTCAAAATTATTCTCTTATTTTATCTTAGCTTAGGACAATGTAATAAACCTGTAGGAATGCAGATCTGGTTTCTCTGTGACTTGCAAAGCACTGAAGTAGTGCCAAGGCATTACAGACCCTGTTACTCTGATGAGCCGTCAGCGTGGCCGGATTAATTGCAGGATAAATATTGATAATTTCCTGCAGCAGTGATGCAACAGTACCAAAAGAGTGCCAGAGCATAGGTGCAAGATCAGGTACGACTTCGCGCTTTTTGCTCAATTCGAAGAGAGCGTTCTGTCGGGTCTCTGGGTTTAATAGCTCGACAATCCATTGATAAATTTTCTCACGATCAATCGTTGTTTGTAAGGTTGCTGGACTCTGTTGCGAACTCATTATTCAAATATATAACCTCCAAACACTGACACCGAACTCTACGAATTATTATTCAAAATACGATGTTTTGCACTTATGTGTAAAGCCGATTTTTTTCTTTCTATAATTTAATCACTATCTTGAGACCAATAAGAGACATTTACGATAATACGGGAGGATAGGAATTACTACAATGTGCTGCTAGCTAGCTAACTAGTGCCTCTGGACTCTAGTCTAGAACTCTAGAGGGAATGTCATAGTAAACATAAACTGCACAGTTACACAGTATCAGTATGTTTATGAAAGTAGGGCATATTTGGGGTTATTCTACAATGCTAAGTTGCTTTTTGGATTCACCCTTCCATGCCTTGCCCCATGTCCTACACAGCTGCTCTGTAGTGCACCATATCCGCCATATGCCGATATGCGCTAATCTGCGCCATATGCGCCGACCGCCGTGGTATCAGCAATCAGCTGATTGGTTGATTCTTATAGGCTCGAATTGTCAACCTACACTGAAACGGGAGCGGTTGAGAATCTCTACCGATCGGTGTAGAAAGTGTAATTTTCGGGTGAATAATTACCCCGAACGGCACAATTTCTCGACAGAATTGTAAAATATTTCAAAATAAGCATATCCGATGTAAAATTAACTGAATTTTCAGAATCTTGTGTTAAATTTAAAAAAAAATACAACTGTGAAAAGGTATAAATAAATTTTCATCAAGAACATGGTTTTACAAAAAAAAAAAATTTTTCTTCCTCGTTGTTTTGCATAGAAATTATTTTAGAATTCCAGTTTTGACTAAAGGAATCGTGTCCTCGAGTTTTGAACTTTAAAATTTACCTATTAGTATTTTGAAAATAAAGCTGGAAATATCCAAAATGGCGGCTCAAATACGGAAAAATCGTCGAAAAGTTCAGGAATTTTTTTATATGAAAATGACAGACTTTAGGAAAAAATGTTATTGAACAAAAAGTTCTTAGAATTGATAAAAAATACGAAGGATTTTTTTCAGAATTTTTTGATGACTATATTTTTCAACATTCCAAAATTTTCAAAAATTTGAAAAGTCGTCAAAAAATTCTGAAAAAATTCCACCCTATTCTTCGATCAATTCTAAGAAATTTTTGTTCAGTAAAATTTTTTCCCAAAGTCTGTCATTTTTATATAAAAAATTTCTGAAGTTTTCGACGATTACTCCGAAATTTTTGTTTCTAGATCATGTATAAAAATGACAGATTTTAAGAAAAAATTTTACTGATCAAAAAGTTCTTAGAATTGATCAAAGAATAGGGTTGAATTTTTTCATAATTTTTTTAAGTCTTTTCAAATTTTTGAAAATTTTGTAATTTTGAAAAATATAAAAAGTTATCAAAAAATTCTGAAAAAATTACTCCAGAATTTTGGATATTTCCAGCTTTATTTTCAAAATACTAATGGGTACATTTTAAAGTTCAAGACCCGAGGACACGATTTCACTACTCAACACTGACATTCTAAAATGATTTCTATACAAAACAACGAGGTAGAAAAAAAATTGTTTCTGTAAAATCATGTTTTTGGGAAAAATTCATTTATAGCTTTTCACAGTTGCATTTTCTTATAAATCTAACACAAGATTCTGAAAATTTAGTTAATTTTACATCGAAAAAAAATGCCTAGGCTCACGAACTCTGACTCAACTCTCAACCAATCAGAGTATTCAAAGTCAAGCCTCCACCTTGGAGGCTTGGCTCTGATTGGTTCAGAGTTGAGTCAGAGTCTGTGAGCCTAGGCACAGGCACAATGGAGACCGTCCGTAAGGTATTACCACATTTGATGCGACTATCCGAGGGGACCGAGGATACGATAGCGAACGCAACCTTTCAACCTATTACCAGATATCCAGATATATGGATAGTATACCAGGTTACATGTCCGTTGTCCCACGAAAAAAATTTCGTTTTCCGATATCTACCAAATTTATAATCAACGGTAAAAAAAGATCAGACTAAAGACGTATAGGTAGACTTCTTTTTCTACCATTGATTATGAATTTGGTAGACATCGGACAACGAAATTTTTTTCGTGGGACAACGGACATGTAACGTGTCCGCGTCACGCGCATTGAGGAAAGGCCGTTCAATTTTCACTAGAAATCATATATTTTCGCGAGCAGTTTCCGCCCGATTGTAGACAATGTAGACACAGCGTATACATTATAAGTAGACTGCATGTTGGGGTTTGCCCTATAGCACACGAACTCTGAATTTAAGGGACTATAGCTTGTCAAAGCGCAGATAACTATACATTCCCATTCCACTTCAATTCACTCCATTCGAGAACGCGATCATAAACTATACACTACACCATACTTATACTCATTTCGCGATAGATCAAAAAATTAATCGTTTGTTTACATCCTCGACAATGCCTCCCACATGAGCGCGACAGTAATGATATTGCGGTAGTCCACGAGATTGCAAGCTTAGTTGAAAAAGATAAGTATGAGCAAGAAGCGCAACATCAAGACGAGCAGTAATTGTGCACATCCGATTTGTTGTTTACTATGAAAGGAGGGACGATTGATACGAAGATCAATTGATGACAAAATTACCGAGGTGTTTCGATGGACCGTCGATCCTGATGTTTAACCCCCTCCCCCCATTTCCGTGTTTTTTATCGAACGAACGTGTAAGCGTCGTCGATACCTACTCTAGTACAAATGGTAATTGGAATTTTAAGCAAGAGTTGTTAGTTTATCTAAAGAATAGGTGATGATAACGCGATGCGAACAAATAATTTTAAGTATTTTTTTCATCATATTTTTAATCGTGCCAATTATTTACGTAAATCTTGTTGTTTATAGTTTCGTATCTGTGTATTCTTACGTTTACTATTATAGTGAACACGTAAATATTGTGATTGTAAATAGTTTTAAAGGTTAAGTGTTAATTGATATCATAAAGTGTGTTAATTATTCTATGACTGTTTAAAGTGAATATTGAATTGATGCATGTCTAAATTGAAGTCAATTTCACGAGTTTCTTGAAAATATTATGTCAAGGAATAAAGAGAAGGGATGATGATATGCACATGTGGACTTGTTTCTTAATATGGTCATGTTTCACTTTGATCATCGCCCACACTGATTTCTTTTTATGCTTGGCTTCAATCTGTTTACTTTATTATGTCATCAAAATTTTTACTCATATTTTGCATAGACTTTTACTGTGCTCTTTTAAAATATTGCTGACAAAGATTTAGTCTGCTTATATTTTATTTAAGCTATTATTTTCTTTATTATTCTTTTGGTTTATATAACTCATGCATTTTTAATGTCATTCCTTTCGTCATTATTAGTCGGACTTAGATGCACGTACCAGTCTCATCAGTGCTGCTAAGCAATTGGCTGAAAGTGAGATTCAATTGATAAAAACAATTGAGAATTCTAGGCAAATTAAATCTGAGAATGGACTGACAACAATGCCGCTAAAGGCAAAGAACACTAGCAGCACTATCAACAAAAAATCACCAAGGATGGCCAATGTAACTTCTATATTTTTACATTTGTCAACTTTGTACTAACAATCAATATAAGTAGATTTTGAATGTGACTAATCCTTTATCACTGTTTTAATTTCTCATATTTTTATTATCAATAAATTTTTTCTCATTTCATAATTTATTATTACAGTTGGCACTAGGCTTATTTAGATTCTTGTCTTGTCATTTTACAATTTTTATCTTATCACAACTGGTATATATCATTTTACAAACAATGCATGATAATCATAAAACACTTTTCAATTTTATCTTATAGGCAAAGCCATCAGCAGCTCTTCTGGCTGCTAAGAGAGAAGCTGCTCAGCGTAAGAAAGCTTTAGGCAAAAGAAACAGCAATACCATTATAAAAGATATCTTTCAAAAAGCTATTGACGCCAAAGATATGATTCGGAAAAATACGGGCATTGTTTTTGATCGTTCTATGGCAGAGCACAGATGTTTGTGGGATGATGGGTATCCTGAGTGTCCAGAAAGGTTTACAAGAGTCCTACAAAGATGTGAAGATTTGGGATTAGTTAAACGTTGCACATTTATTACACCTCGAAAAGCTGAATATAATGAACTACTTTTGAAGCATACTCCTGCACACATAGAAATATTAAAGTCTATTGATGGATGCAATGACTTGGAAAAATTGGAAAAACTTGCTTCACAGTATGATGCAGTTTATTTTCATCCTGTAAGTCTATTTTTAAAATCATATTTTTAAATTCTTACTAATTGCTAATAGTTGTTATTATTAAATTATTACATTTATTTCATATTAGTCAACTTATCAATTGTCACTTCTCGCTACGGGGTCAACTATTAATTTAGTTGAAAGCATTTGTAAAGGAAATGTTCAAAATGGAATGGCTATTATTAGACCACCAGGACATCATGCTATGAAAGCAGAATACTGTGGTTACTGTTTGTTCAATAATGTAGCCATAGCAGCTGATATGGCTTTGAAAAATAACTTTGCGAAAAAGATTCTTATAGTGGACTGGGATGTTCATCATGGACAAGCCACTCAACAAATGTTTTATAATGATCCAAGGTGAATATTTCAAAAGTATAAAGTAAAATATAAACTAAAAAATTCATCAATATTTTCTAATTTTTAGGGTTGTATATTTTTCTATTCATCGTTATGAAAACGGAGAATTTTGGCCAAATTTACGAGAATCTAATTATCATTATATTGGAGAAGGAAATGGAGAAGGATTTAATTTTAATGTTCCTCTTAATAAGGTTGGAATGACAAATGCTGACTATCTTGCAATATTTCAGCAAGTTTTACTTCCGATGGCTTATGAAGTAAGTTAATTTCGTTTAAAGTATTTTATAATTACAATTAAGTGTGTTAATTATGAATTGAAAATTTTTTTAGTTTCAACCAGATCTCATCATAGTCTCTGCTGGTTATGATGCAGCTCTTGGTTGTCCAGAGGTAATTTAACATGTATATACATTAACATATTTCATTTTTTCACTCCAGTTCTGTCCTGACCTTATCCTTGTATCCGCTGGATTTGATTCAGCACTTGGTGATGAAAAGGTAATCCATCAGACATGCGCTTATACTAATATTGTCATTAGCTGCAAGATTTATCTTTGCTAAGCACTACTTTATTACAAAAACAATCTAAAAAGTATATAATATAGAAGATTTAAAGGTTAAAATTGAAGTCTTATTTACTTATCTTATTCAGAAATAACAATTTATGTCAATAATGTAACATCAAAAGATTATAAAAGTAATTGAAGATATAATTGTTTAGGGTTTGATGAAAATTACTCCTGCATGTTATGCTCACCTATTGTCTTCACTTCTTGGCCTTGCATCTGGCAAAGTTGCTGTAGTACTCGAGGTATGATAATTGATTAAGTTTTTTTTCATTTATTCAACTAAGTTTTTTACTTTATCAGTAATTATCATTTTCGAAATTTTCAGGGTGGTTACTGTCTAAAATCGTTAGCAGAAGGAGCAGCTCTTACTCTTAGAGCACTTTTAGGAGACCCATGTCCAATGTTACAACAATTAGAACCGCCTTGTAAAAGGTAAACATATTATTGTTAAATCTATAAGTTTTATAAATAATATTAAAATACATTTCTTTCATTTTTGTAGCATTCAAGAAACTATACTAAATGTAATATATGCACATAAACAGCATTGGAAGTGTTATCAATACCAAGATTTGTATAGTGTAAATAGCACAAACTCAGATAGTAAGCAAGATAATCATTTGCCAACAGTGACATTTAAGTAAGAATATTGGATTTTTGAGTTATAATAAAATTATTTAACAAAATATATGCAAACTATGCAAAATATATACTTTTCAGTGGTCCTGATGTACTGCCAACCGTTTTTGAAACTAGAAATTGCTATCCTGTTCAAAGTAAGGCTGATATAGATGATATAAATAAGAAATTGGATTTCCTTCAACAAAGTCAGTTTATTTTTATCTTTATTGGTTCATTTTTAAAAATTTTAAGTTCCGAAACTATTCTTATGAATTGTACGTTATTTATATAAAATTCTTTTCAGTTACAAAGCTTAATAAAGCACCAAACCGTGTCAGCATTGTTTACGACGAAAGAATGCTGAAACATTATAATGTCGTAGATGAATCTCATCCGGAAAAACCAAGTAGGATCACCAGCATCTTTTCGAGACACAAAGATTACGATTTACTAGACCGCTGTCACCAGCTAAAAGTAACTTTTCCAACACTATTACTCGCATAAAAATTATTCCATCCACTAATTCCAATCAAAATTCTTAAGGGGCGAATGGCAACCGAAGAGGAAATTCTGCTTGCTCACACGCAAGACTACATTGATAACATCAAGAAGACTGCCGAGACCAAGCTAAGGGACTTGGCCAAACAAGCCTCAGATTTGAATTCTGTGTACCTGCATCCCGAGACCTGGGACAGCGCCAGGGTCTCCGCGGGCTCGCTGCTGGAGGTCGTCGATAACGTTCTGAACGGTGAAAGCCAAAGCGGAGTGGCCATCGTTAGGCCCCCCGGGCATCACGCGGAACAAGACACGGCGTGCGGTTTTTGTATCTTTAATAACGTTGCTATTGCCGCTAAGTATGCTGTTGCGTTTCATCAATTAAAGAGGTAAAACGTTTTGTCTTCTTTTTTTTAATGATTCAAATCAGTCGATAAATAAAAAATATTCGAATGTTTTACGTGCTTCCAGAGTTTTGGTAGTTGATTGGGACATTCATCATGGAAATGGGACGCAATCTATCTTAGAGGACGATCCTACAATTTTGTACATTTCGATGCATCGTTACGATAACGGTAATTTCTTCCCACACTCAAAAGCCGCTAATTATACGGTAGTAGGTTCGGGCCCAGGAGAGGGTTTCAACGTGAACATTCCTTGGAATAAGGTTTGTGGACACCGTACATTAAAAGTAAATAAAATCAATAGAAAATGTGTATTTTTAATCGATTTCGCGGATTTGTTTTGCAGAAAGGAATGGGGGACGCCGAATATATAGCAGCCTTCCAACAAGTAGTTATGCCAATCGCTTATCAATTCAACCCTGAGTTAGTTCTAGTCTCGGCAGGTTTCGATGCTTGCATTGCTGATCCCCTAGGAGGTAAGTAAATATGGCAAATATTTTATTTATTTTTAAATTCAGAATAGATTTTACTACAAGTTCTTACTACAATTAAGAAAGTTTTTCATTATCAAAATCGTTTCGAACTTATGCTACTTAATTAAGAATGACTAAAACAGACGACTGTTTGATTTTATTCTTTTTCGAGCTCTAAATGTCCCCGGTTCCGGTAAGACGATAAATCACGTTTTCTCGTATAGATGTCAGCTTTACGTGTTGATGATGAGAAATAAAAATTTGTCATCAAAACTTCGTCTCGACTTTTACCCATAAAAAAATATTGCTTGGTGCATAGATTTCTGAAAAATGTATATCCAATCGGAAACAGTAGGTAAAGTTATAGAAATTCCGTTTAATATAATAAGTACTGTAAATTAACCTCATCGTCGCGTATAGGTTACAAACATATTTTTAGATTTATTAGTTTTATTCACGTCTGCAGTGAATTAATTTCAAAAATTTAGAAAGCTTTGATAATGTCTATTTATTGTAACATCAAAACATCCTGCTGATAAAAAGACGATTTCAATTGCCCCGAATAAACTTTTGTTTATACGATGATTGCTGAATTAGGACGTCTTTCATAAAATACGTAATACCTATAATATCCCAAAATTAACAACTTCCTAATCATCAAAGATAAATTGAATTTTCAAAAGCAATTAAAAAAAAAAAAAGGCAAATTCTTATTTTGTACTTATATAAGTACTTCAATATCCTAATCAAAATACATAATACGCACATATCATCTTAACCCATAGGTTGCAAAGTCAGTCCAGAAGCCTACGGGCACATGACGCACTGGCTCTCATCTTTGGCAAACGGACGTCTAATTCTGAGCCTCGAGGGCGGCTACAACGTCAACTCAATCTCGTACGCGATGACGATGTGCTCGAAGGCTCTCCTCGGCGACCCACTCACACCTCTCGAATCTCACTTGGTGCCCTGCCCGAGCGCCGTCTCTTCAATCTGTAACGTTCTAAAGACGCACAAGCGATACTGGCCGAATCTCGTCTTCCAGAAATCCCTGCCTCAGGAAAGCATTCTACCGAAGGCGAAGGTACCCCGAGCTAAGCCCACGCAGAGGCTCAGCTGCCACGATGATTTTCCAAAGGTCAACGGCAGTGCGAACGAAGAAAAGAAAGACGACGAGGTCCTCCAACTCGAGATTGACCTGGAGAACCTGAAGATCAAAGAGTGCGTGAATCCCGATAAGGGCAAGCAAGGTGATTTCAACAGATCGGATGACTCGGGCAGCGGAGCGAGTGGTAGCGGAAGCGGAACGAATCAGCCGCAAATGTCCAGCGGACAGCAACCGGCGAGGGGGACGTTGATGGATTATCTGCAGGACAATCTACAGGTTTGTATGGCGTCTCGTAGATATTATCATTACTGCTTTATCTAAAAGCCAATAAATCTATCGAGTATATTTAATAAATTACTGCATGGTTTATCGAATGATATATATCATATATCTTCTATTCGTAGGTGATGTATCACCTAACGGATTAACTTAATTACCTATAATACTAGATCATAATGAATTGAGAGAATAAGTTATATATATAAAAACCATCTACTAATTTCATATATGTAATATGTATATACCAAGAATCTATCGCTTCGCGTAAACCGGCCAACAACTACCAAACCTACTCTCACACCTCGATCCTCTTCCAGGCGTTGGTGAACGAGGAGATGTTCGCTGTGGTCCCGCTCACAGACTGTCCGCACCTCGACTCGGTGGCCCCTTTACCCGCCTCAGGCATCGACGTGCACAGCCCCTGCGCCGAGTGCGCCAGCACTGCCGAGAACTGGCTCTGCCTTCAGTGCTACACCGTGCACTGCGCGCGTAACATCAACCAGCACGCGCTCGAGCACCAGGAGAGCACGCAGCATCCGCTGACCATCAGCTTCAGCGACATATCCGTTTGGTGCTACGGCTGCGAGTCTTACATCGACAATCCCGTGAGAGGATATGAAAAGTTTTTTTACTTTAATTAAAGTGGATGGTTAATGCCAAGACTTAGCTAAATTTCTTTTTTTACATGTTATTTGTAATACTATTTCAATTAGTTTTAGAGAATTGTCAAATTCCTAATGGACAAAAAGTGATGTTATTAATTCTCAAAGAAACTTTT
>JAPYZP010005934.1:0-10695 GCA_030522985.1 Torymus sinensis
GCTACAGTTGTTTTTCTTCCGCGACGAATATTAAAAACGAAAAGTTAAGCTTCCGCCGCCGACACACATACTTCCCTTTCCAGAGGCAACATCGGTATTCCAATGTTCATTGCATGCTATTTAAGTTGGGAAAACTTTAACCAAAACGTAAAGATTAAAGAGTTTAAAGAGTTGAGCGCTCGGGCGCATGCCTCGAGTTTAACGCAACGATGCTCCTTTCTTGCCTCCGCATAATGCCCACGAAGTTTGAATTGGAACATTTTTTTCCCTTCAGAATTCTTAGGATGCGGAACAATGGAATTTCCAAGTTTTCTCAAGCTGCTGTGTCGCAATCCAATTAGTACTTCTGAAATACTGTTATTATTAGCATTACGAGGTCGTGCTGGAGAGCGCGAGCGTTTCGAGAATAAAATTTGTTGGGCGCGCTTGAAAAACAAAAATGATAGGCGTCATCAGGTAAATGGATTGCTTTCATTACTCGCCTAAAATAATTTTCCTCTCGCTTCTTTCCAGAATGCCGCTCGTTTCTCGCGCTTGCGCTTGCGAAAACATATTTTCCCTTTGAAGCGCGTAAAGTTTCTTGCGCAAAGTAGGTTACCATATTTTTTCCCGACGAATGTCGTTTTTACTTAATGGTGCTATCTTTTATAAAACTTTTGTTACGTTTTTGAAATACAGCTACAGAGGCTCTCGCAACGCTTTTACAGCAGACCGAATCAAGTTTATTTGAAAGTTAAGTGAAAATTTAGGCATTTCAAATTCGAATTTATTTAGAATGAGAATTTTGAATAGAATGGAACGTATAAATAATAGCTTTTAGACATTGCTATTTATAAAGAAGTTAAAAAGACAAGTTCAGTAATTTAATAGTGGATACATTTTTTAAAGAAAATCTTATGCGGTTCCTTTTAATTATGAATCGAAAAAAATTAATGTCGCAGAGCTTATGTTATGTCTCCTCGAGGTTATCGACGTACACACGCGTTTGCTCATGATTATCATCTGGTCGCATTAGCGGCTAATGAAAAAGTGCGCGAGGACCGACCTTAATTGGCATAGCCTTCTCCCCCTGCCCCCTTCAATCGCTGCGGCACATCGATTGACTTTGTAAACGTAATATTCACGGCCGAACTACCGTAGCGGATGCTTAACAAAGAGGGTTGCTAAGTAAAGATGGAGATAAAGTTGTTAAAGCCAGGGAGGAAGTTGTGAAGAGAGAGAGAGAGAGAGAGCTCACAAAATGAAAACATTTCAAACACCAACAAGGTAGAGTAGTAGCCACGGCATTCGAGTCAAAGAGATGACTGTGAGGTACATCGTATTTATTAAACGTGAATGTTTATTTTTTTTTAGCATAAAAATATAAAAGTAATAATAAAAAGGTATTCCGCCGAGAATAAAGAAAAAAGAGGAGAGAGAGAGAGAGAGAAGCAGGAAGAGAGAGTGGAGGAAAAAGCGTATACCTGAACTAGTTATTATTAAAGCGTGATTAAGCCTGCCGTTCCCAGAGAAAACTTTCATACTTCCACGCGCGCGTCTTTTTTCTTTATCTCCCTCGTTTGTTCTCTCTCTCTCTCTCTCTCTCTCTCTCTCTCTCTCTCTCTCTCTCTCTTCTCTTTTACTCGGCTGTCTGCGGAGACACGACCTTACGGGAACGGCGGGAGGGAGAGAGAGAGAAAGGAATAGAGATCGATATCATAATGAAGCATACTTCAGGAACTGCTTATAAATTCAGACATGATTTAACACCATTTTCCGCCATTTCGTTATTATTTGTTTGTTTAAATATTTACTGGTATAGGAGAAAATGGCACGTCATGTTCTTTGTTATAATTTGATCATTTGCATTGCCGTAATCATTGATTTTAGAGTATTCTTGTGCTTTGTTGAATTTAAATTTGAGATTCCGATATAGAGAACGGAGAATAAAGAAATATACAATAAGATTACAAAGCAAATAGGTTTTTTAATATAACTTTTATCCACACTCAGGAAAATATGCATAGGTTGGTCATACTTAGTTGTAACACTATAGTTATAGTTTCTTTCTTTTTAGTCAAATATATACTATAACTATAATATATTAATATATAATAGTACTTGAAATTGTAATTATACTAAATGTAATTATGTAGTAGTTAATTCTGTAAAATGTGGTTTCGTGATAACTTATTTTTTATTTTCTCGAGTGTAAAAAAAATACCTCATGTAGTAAATAAAAAAATTTTCTTTAATTAACACGTGGCTTGCTTATCTAAAAATGTAACCACAGTACGTAATACCATTTTCTAAAAAATGTAAATAAAACTAGTAAAGTAAAAAACTAGTAATATAACTAAGAGAAAATAGAGCTAAATTCACATCCTTGGTGTGGTTTAAAATTGATAACATTTATACAAGATTATTAAATGCAAAGATTACAAATTTTCTAAAAAGTACTAAATCCATTTTCTCGGTATAGGAAATACTTGTTATGAGTAATTAACAAAATATTTAGATTCATATACATATATATATCATGACAATTATTTGAGTTAGTTAAAGGTCAAATAGTAACCGAAACCCTCAAAGTGGTGTGTGTAATTGATAAATAATTGCAGAAAAGTACTTGGTAATGATTGCAAACTTATGCAAATTTATTTTGCATGTTTGATTTAAGAATAAATTAGATAGTACATATAACTAATGAAAATTGGTCGTGATAACTATTTTTTTCCTTGGCCATACTATGCTCAAAAAATTTGCTTCTCTTTAACAAATTTGTTAGTCGAGGTAACCCATATTTTTTCTGTTTACACGGAGAGAAAGAAAATTCGTAAAAATTACTAAAAGTTTAGTCATTTTTACCAAACTTTCAAGTTATCCGGAGTCAAACCTCATAACTCTACTTTTTTACCAAACTTTTTGACAATTTTTTCTACACTTTTGTAAAATTTACGAAATGTTGAGTAAAAAGTGCGAAAAAGTTTGGTAAAAAGTTTGGGTTTTCAGATCTGACTCCGGGTTACTTGACAGTTTGGTAAGTTTTACTAATTTCTTTTTCTGTATAAATTAATGGAAGTAGAACAAACACGAGTCTAGTCAGGCATTGATTTTTAATTATGTTTTTCATAACTAATTACCTATATCAAAAGGGTAATCTTTTCTCTTTTCTTCATTAACTGTCTCACAATATACTACAAATATAAACGCAGCAATTAAAAGTAAACTATCAAAACTATCGTAAACCATAATACTACCAATTTCTCTGTAAAATTTTATATATATATATATATATATATATCCTTTTCCCCGGCGCAAAGTTTTCACTCACTTTCTGACCCTGTTCTGTACTCTTATCGACAGTGTCGAAAAAGTGTGCTCAAACAAGCGTAGCCTAAGCCAATGGGGAAACAAACTCTAACTTAAACCAAACTGGCGCTTTTCAAGCCGCTCGACGCGATCGAGCGCTATTCATAAATTCGTTTCGATTCGTTCAAACACGAATTACGGACGCCCCGTTCCGAGCACCACGCATTTAACGGGAATTTAATCGAATGAGAGCGCGGATTCGAGCACGAATATTCAATATCGTTTTACTTCATTTCCTCTCACTTTTGCCTAGTTAAGCATCGGGCGACCATAAAATAAAGTTATCGAAGGCCATCGTTGTGGCAAGTTTATAACTAACTTTTGCAACGCCTATGATTGTAAATTATTCAAATGCCCGCGGTATCTACAGACGCATCACATAGCTAACTTTTGGATTAGCAAGAAATGGCCCTTTTGAGGATAAAGAGCAAAGCAAAGGGTGCAGTGATTCGCTCGTCTAAAATCTCGGTCACATCCTCGAGCGAGAGCCACTAGTCACGTAGGTATTTTCGGCACGCAGCTAGAAGAACGGGGAATATGCCTGGTATGACGTATACGATAATAATCCTACCTGCTAGTCGTGCTGCTGCGGAGCTTGCCCTCGGTGAGCCACGTCCTTCTCGTCGACGTCATTGACATCGTCTTCATCGCGATTCCGACAATGGTCCACGTCACAGCACCATAGATGACGAACGTAAGCATGTCGCACTGTACACACTGTATGTATCTTCTCCTTCTCTCCTGACTCCTTTCTTCTTTGATTTCTCCTCTTCCGTCTCGCACTTATCTCACTTGGCCTTAGTTCACGAGGACGTAGCGCGCAGCCGCTTCCACTTAACGTACATCCTATCCCGATGATGATATGGCGCGCGCCACATGTGAACGTCGATCATTCGGCAGCACTATTAACACACTGTGTAATCACACACGCGTGCGTACGCGAACCCAGTCGTTCTGACGTTTCAACACAAAAAGATCCAAAAAAGCACACTGGGGAAAAGGGGTTGAACTGAAAAATCAAAAAATCGTCACGGCTCAGCCCAAAAAAGGACCGAACACAAAAACCAAAGCAAACTTGTTCAGCAAAGCCACATGTTCATTCGTCACACTTGAATCACGTTATTCTTTGAGCACAGTATGAAAACGTAAAAGCAAAACTAAAAACCACCAACTGTACCGCACCAACAACAAACAACTGCACAATCAACCACTGTGTATATATCGATTTCCCTCCCTCGTGCGATGCACTCTGCCACCGCTGCTCGTCGTCGCTGTCGTAGTAGTAGTAGTAGTAGTAGGAGTATAAGCTGTCTCCCACTCTCTCCCTCTCTAGCTCACAACGTGAGGTTCGGTGAAAACAATGACCTCTCGCCGCCTATCTCCCTTCGTTCAGCACATTACCGCGTGACGTAACGCTACCGATAACAATAGGGCTGGTGCGCGCGGGCGACGCACTGCGGCTTGCGCATCTACAGGTGACAGCGTCGGACGTAGTATAATAGCTGCCGCCTTCACCTCGAGCGGGCAATATAACACATACACCGAGGATATCAGCCCCTTCCCTTGTCGTCCGGAGGTCAGGAGCAGAGACTCAGTACTGAGCTATTAGCCGGCGCTGCTGTCCCGACCGCGACGGAGCTGGTGGTCCTGCTGTGGAGAGCTACACCTGCGGGCTGATGCATGGAGAGCTTCCGCGGCGAACAGGCCAGTAGAACAAATCAACATCGGTCGGACCGCCAGCCTTCCGCTCCGTGTTACACTCTCACTCTACTGCCTTCGTATACGTGACGTATATCCTCTCCCCTTCTGCAGCAGTACACTGTAAGTACACACCGCGCACTTTCTCGGTCCACAAGCGATGCAGTGCAGGCTCTCACGCAAGCGAGAGGAACGTTGTCGTCGCCTACGACGGTACACACACGCGTGAACGCGCGCGCGGTCCACGAACGTTGGTCCGTACGGGAGCGCTGCTCTTGGCGAACTAGCGTCGTCGCGCCGCCCGTCCCCCCCGAGGGACACCCCCACCACCTGGCCGCCCTCGCCGCCACCGCCGCGCTCTCGCTCTCTCTTCTCTCTTCCCCCACCAGCGTCCTCGTAGAGCGCACGCCACTCGCCCCCCACCAGCCGCGGCACCACGCGCCACGGCGCTCGGGTGGGGGCTCGGGTCGCGTGGCTCGCGGGTGGCATAGTGGGGGTATGGAGCGCGCGCGCGCCCGCTCTATACGGCTATGTGTGTACGGCCACCACTACTACTGCTGCGGCCAACGCTGCCGCCACCGTGCCCGCGGGCCGCGCAGCCGCGCTAGATGGCCCTCTCACTCGCTCTCTTGCGAGACGCGGAACAGGAGAGAGATAGAGAGTGAGAGAGAGGGTGAGGGAGACGCGAAAAGTGCAGGCTTCCGAAGGCCGCCGAGGCGAGCGACCGAGCCCCCCTTTTACCTTACAGCTCTCTTTCCGCTCCGCTCTGCCCCCCTCTCTCTCGCTCTCTCTTTATCCCTCGTTCGCTCCGCTATCTCTCGCGCGGAGCTCCCGGGAGCGCGAGAAAGACGGGATATATACCTGCAACGCGAATCCCGACTAATGTCATGGATTCGAGACCTCCTTCCCCCCTACTGCGCCCGCTGCCACGCGCACTGGTGTAGGTATATATTATATATATATATACACACACATATATGTATATGTATATACATGCATACGTATGTATATACACGTATCCTTTCTCTTTACATATATACGTAAATATATATATGTACGTACGCCAGTCCAGGCCATTGGCGCCACCATAGGGACGACGACGACGCTCGCTCGGTCGCGTGCGCGCGTCCACCTAATCTAATGGTCCAGCTTAACTTTTACGAGGTAGAGCGAGCGAGCGGGCTTCTCTATCTCCCAGCCGCCCTCGTATGTGTGTTCGTGCAGTCTCCCGCGTTTTGTATGCAAGTGAGAGAGAGAGAGTGAGAAAGAGAGAGAGAGCAAGAGAGAAGCTCGTTGGAGGAATGAAAGAGAGAGAGAGAGAGAGAGAGAGAGAGAGAGAGAGAGAGAGAGAGAGAGAGAGAGAGAGAGAGGACAAAGGCTGCGGTACTCTCTGTGTGTGGCGTGTGTTCCAAAGTTTCGATGCGGCGAACGCGAGCCTAGCCGGACGAAAGAAAATACGCTTGCGGGCGGCCGAGGCTATATACGCGGTGAACTAAGCGGCTTCGCTTTATTGTCCATTGAAATTGAAATAGCCTTAGAGTTAGCGTATTTTCTAGTTTTCTCGTTACTTTCGCTCCGTCTACGTCGTCGTCGTCGACGTCGAACTCTGCTACCACCACTGCTTCTCTGGCGCGCGATCGTCGTCATTCTTTTTATCCCATTATCGTCGCTTGTTTTCGCTCCCCGCGTCCTCTCTTTTTCTCTCTCAATCCTTTTTCTCTCTTGGCATCTCCCACGATTCCTGAAGTCTTCGAATATATGTATGATTTTCGATTGTACAGTGAAATTTCGATCGCAAATTTTAGATTATTGATATTGTGTGTTCGCTTGATATGTAGTATAAAATTAGAGGGATGGCAGAGCTTTGAATATTTGTCGTCCTCGTGTATTGAAAGTGAAATATATTTTGAACAAAAGTGTAACTATCTTGTACTATGGAATGGATTTATAATTATGTGGTTGATCGCTTATATAATATTATTAATTGGGGATACACAATTTACTGACAGTATATAGAGTTAAATAATTACTTACATATTGATATGGATTGACATTTATAATACTAAAAAATTCTGACTAAATTTTTATATAATACGAAGAGAAAATTTGTCACTAATGAGTTAAAGAAATAGAATTGCTTTTAAGTGATATCTCATCGGTTTTGAGAAAAATGGAGTTATTCATTGAAAACAAATAGATAATAACTTCAAAGCTTTTTTCCAGTGAGACTTTTGCGTAAATCGAGAAAACGCGTGTGCGGCAGACAGCACTGTGATTTTCGGTGGAAAATCATTCTTCTTACGATGTGATCTGGTAACTGCTGTTGACCAATTAAATTCTCTATGAACGATGATGCCACCACGAGAATGCGGGTAGTGATTATAATCACTGTATATACAGTAAAATCATTTCTGTGGCACCTAATGCTAGGAAAGCTGATGCAGATGATTTGCACCAAGTCCCCCTTCAAGGGAGGATGACAAGCAGATTTGTTTAGGTTTGTTGCGCTAGTAAAGAGCAAACAATTTAATGAACAACTCACAGTTGTTCCCGTTTATTTTTGATAAAGGTAACACCGGTCAATGAAAGGAGTTACATTATACGACTTAGCTTTCATGTAAACTTGAAATTATTATCTAGGACTCTGTATTACCGATCTATTCAAAATAATTCCGAGTTTATTTGAAAGCTTAGTACATTAGCGACGTTACATTTCTAAAAGGGAAATGAGGACCACTGTTTTCTATTAAATCATTTTCTCTTTGAATAAACAATTAGAAGCTTTTTGTGGGTATTACAAGAATCGCGCAGATATCCGTCGACCACCCAATGGTCTACTGAATGTCGGCGTTGTTGACGTATTTTCTGATCTTGGCAGTCCCTGTTCTTTCAAGATCAAATTCCTGACCTTTAATTTGGGCATCGATCGCCAATTCTAGTGACCCCATCGTTGTCGCGATGTCTGGCCCTTTTACGTGCAGTAGTGCGTATCTTTCGGCACCTGACAGCCTCAGTGTCAGAGGTTACGGATCAAGTACGACATCGTATGCCTGACAATTCCTACCGTCTAGGCGGGGGTTGGGGTATTAGCCAGACGTTGTTCGTTTCTCTTGCCATGCAATTCACGTGACACAGTATATCGCTGTATTTATCCTGTCCCGAATCGGACGTAAATGTACAGACACAGTGGACGCAAAAGTGTCGTAGCGAAAATCCAAACCTGTAACACAAAAAATATCGTGTGTACCAAAGGCTAAGTGGCCTTTTTGACCTCGTGTGATTCCAGTACTCGTCTTCGGCTCGTGCTAGTTCACCTTCGACTCGTACTGCAAACTCCACACTCGGTCTGAAATGGCCCACTATACATCCTTGGTACATAGAACTCCTGCATACTAATAGTACATTCTAAAAGTTGAGATTAAAAAAATTGTCGTTTTTTTATGTTTTGATCATTGAGAACTTGGACTAACGAGGTAGACCCCCGAAATCAAGCGTTTTCAAGTCAGTTCCCGCTGACTATGAGCATTTCAAGATCTACTCCGCCAAACAACGAAAGAGAAAAATGACGCCAATATAAAAATACAGCTGATCAAAATACATATAGCGTCTGCAAGTATGGCCCAATAAACATCTCCCAGATTTATTCCCGGCTCGATACTCAATTCAATTTACTCGGCGTCGGCTGGCAGGATGCCATGCTGTGTTCGACTTCGTGCAGCATCTCTCTTTCTCTCTCTCTCTCTCTCTCTCTCTCTCTCTCTCTCTCTCTCTCTCTCTCTCTCTCTCTCTCCTTTCTTTCTCACGAAGTGCTGTGCGCGTGCACACAGGCATTTTTTACGGCGCGCGCAGACGGCGCGCCCGGTCGACTTTGATCATTACCACGGAGTCTCGAGGAGGCGATGACCGTACGTCGCGTACAGGGGGAGAGCGAAAGTGAAAGAATCTTGAGCGTTGTTCAAGGCAATTGTGACATGTTATAGAGCTAGAAATTTCTTTTGAAAAGCGATGATGTCTCTTTTTGACTTTTTGAGAGAGGGAGGGTGAAAGGCAGAGAGTGAAGAGGAGGGAGTAAGAGGGAGTGAGATAGCTAGAGAGAGAGAGAGAGAGAGCGAGAGTGAGAAAGCAAGAGTGAGAGAGCGAGAGTGAGAGAGCGGGAGATAGCGAGACAGAGCAAGAGAGCAAGAGAGAGAAAATGTTATTGGCAACGGGATGATCGAAAATAGCCTTACCATTTCGTTAATTTTCCATAGTCAGGCCATTGACAACCACATATCCAAATTTGCTGAGGAACTTTCGGAGATAAAATAGTGAAACCAATTCACGAATGCGTGAATAGTATTCCACTATCCCTAGCCAATGTTAAATGATATACCAAATCTTCTTGTTGCTGTTTTGTTTAGTCTTAAAAGGTTCTTTAAAAAGGGCAAGTATTCCCATATAATACAAGTAAATAAAAATAATAAAACCGAAATTCAGAAATTTCAATATTCTAACAACCGAAAATTAAAAATTACAATATAAATGTTGGTGTCGGTATCCCGTCAACCGAAATAAAGAAAATCAATATTAAGAAAATCAGATCAGTGATACATTGTCATTAGGTACATAAAAATATCGAAATAAGAAAAGTCAAATATAAAATTGCAGACAATACTTTATTTTCACACACACACACACACACACATATATATATATATATATATATATGTGTTATTTTGATGATCAATAGGGTACTGGTAGATTGTTGCATTGCCCATATCTCAAGAAAAAACACCAATTTGATGGAATTATGAGCTCTGAGCTTCATTTTTAGATAACAGAAATCGATTTTCAAAGCCTCATTAAAATCCGTTTTCCAAAGGGTGTGCACTCTCCTTGTCAGTGGTAAAAGATATCCATAAGCCATGATAAAGCTAAGAGCAAAAGATCTGCACGTAGTAAAAAAACATAAAACGTATTAACGTAATGAATTTTCCAAGATAGTTTTGAAAATATTAAATAACTTTTTAAAACTATTGGTAAAAAAAGATTAATATGCAATTTCTTTAGAGAATTTTCGAAGCAAATACTGAGCCTGAATTTGGTATGGCTGTGTTGAGATAATATTTTTTTCAGGGCACTCTTGCCAATATGAAAATGCTTACAAATAAAGCTGACGATCAGGTCAGAGGTTGAAGTTACACGAGACTATCGACTCGAAGTCATGATCGCGTTGGAAGAGTAGGAAACATCTGAAGATGCCCATAAAAACGGAAGTACTTAGCCAGGTATTGGTTAATGAAGGAGACCAGTGCCAGAAGAGGCTAACCACAGAAGAAGAGGAACAGACTGCCCAGTCCATGGCCCAGCGACTACACCAGCTAAGCATGAGTATACTAAGGTTTTCATATTAAATTCCACTCACTGCCGAATCGCATACATCAGGTAGGTATTGGGATCTGACATCCGTCATGCGACCCTCGTGGTGGCGCAGTGAACTAGAGCTGGTCACTCTTTAAGGCTGTACAGACCGGGCTTCTCTGTGCCATGTTGGCTATGGCTAAGGTATACCTATATATATTGGCCACGTACACATTGTATATGTGATATAAGCATATTATGCTTAACAAATCTGTCATTTATCATGTAATTCTATCTATATATATA
>JAPYZP010005935.1:0-21002 GCA_030522985.1 Torymus sinensis
GGCATGAGCCAGAATCGGCAGTGAGCCAGAATCGGCGTGAGCCAGAATCGGCAGTGAGCCAGAATCGGCATGAGCCAGAATCGGCATAGCTTATCTACTGTCAGGCTATAACCTATCCAGGCTTTGAACCTTGACAATTGATCAGAAATTGTAGATGTTTAAGCCTGTACAGATGAATAAGGCCGCTTATACAGGCCCTACTTTGCCTTCAATCCATTTTTACTCAGGATGTGATTTATAAACTTGTAATCGCTCTCGTAATCCAGAAATTTTCGCCCAATATACTATCATTGATATCCGCATTGTTTTAGGTAGATATCATCCTAGAGATAAAAAAACGAATGATTTAAAACATCGACTTTATTTTAAAATACAATTGAATATACTTAAAGTTTATTTAGAGTAGAAACTCACTTTAAGGTTGTATGACACGTAAATTTTAAAATTAGTTTAATATTTCATATAATTAATTCTTGCAGTTTTAATGAAAAACTAACTTTTAGCAGGGGCCGTACAGGTCGCAACAACCTTAGGAGATGTTGGAACTATTACAGGTACTTACATATAATTTTTTATTATTCTCAATTGATTGTAAGTTTTTTTATAGTACTTTTCGATACTAGTGCGATCAATATGATTCTTGCACGAGTGTGAGTTTTATGCCCGAACGAAGTGATGGTGACAATCACACTCGAGCAAGAATCATATTTATTACGTGGATCGAACATTATTTTATGATACTTTGTGCAAAAAGTGCTTTTTACGAGGACACTTGCGTTTAGCAAGCGTGCGCATAAGTGGTACTTATCGCACGAAGTATCATAAAAGAATTTTAATTGCATTTTATTCAAAATATCGCAATAAGGTATCGGTAACATACTTATCCATATCTTTTTAATTTTTAAATTTTTATCAATTAGATTGATCACCTCTTATTCTTTAAATTATTTTGAATAAAATGCAATTAAAATCGTCCAAAACTACTAAAAATTACGATGAAAAAACTTCATATCGGGATGCGTAGGCGTTCTTCTTTAAATCTTAGAGTGCGAATTTCAAGCTAAATATAAATACTTAGTGTACTTCTAAATAAATAAATTTAATTCTTAATTATCTTGTTTTAAAAAATAGCTAATCCAACAAATCAAAAATGTTTTTGCACATTGTAGTATTAAAATATAGTTTTAAATAATAAGTATTTTCTTAAAGTATATACGATGTGGTTTTATATTGATTACTCTGAAATAAGTTTTTACGAAAGAAGATTTCAATAAATTGATTTTTCAAAAAGTTTTTAAGTCAGTGTATCAAAAACATATTTTGTAAAAATAGAACTCTTTACAAAGAAATTTTTTACTGAAGTTTTCCCTTTGGGTAATTTTATTACATCATACTTGTGTGCAATATATTTGTTTTTAACTTATCATTTTTATCAAATGATGTGATAAACCTTCATTTAATATATACAACAGTTTTCCTTAGAATTTTAAATTATCCATATTTTGATGATGGAAATTATTAATTTTTTTCTCTTGTAGCTTATAGACATGAATTTTGGTTGTGAATATATCTAATAGTTCAAGATAGTTATGTGTTATCATAAAATAATTTTTTTTATAATAGAAATAATGACAATAGTATTTTTTGTCTAATGAACTTAATAATGGAAATAAAAGTCAATTTCTTTATTTTAATATTGCATGTCTATCATTCTTTTTATTTAACTTTGGAAGTCAGAATAAAATGTTGATATTATTTATACTTTGTATGTCTTATCACTTAACTACGAATACAAGTCGTCGGAAATCTATTAAATAAAAGTATTTGTTAAAAATTATGTATTATCGTCTTACGATGAAACCAGTTGGATGATAAGGAATCGATATTATACATAAGATCACAGTTCACAGTCTGTGCTCTATGTCCGTCTGCCAGTATCCTTGTTAATGTTTGTAGTATTACTCTTGAACTTAAGTAGAGCTCTAGTGTTAAAGTAGAAGCTCTAACGATGTTTCGTATCCTTTGTTTATTTATTACAATAAATTTGGCGGTTTCGTCTGTTGTAGTGAATAGTGATTACAAAGTCAAGCTTGTACAAGTGGTAACTATACAAAATAATTATATTATAATAAAAATAATATCAATATTATAAAATAACAATTGAAATCTTAAAGTTATTTAGGCATGGAGATCGAATAGCTGATAAATATGAAGTTTACCCAAAAGATCCTATTGGCGCACCTGACTATCATCCATATGGATTTGGTGAATTAACGAATGTAAGAGTTAGATCATTGAGAAATTAAAAAAAATATTGCAGTAGTATAGTAGAGTGTACGTTTATATTTAAAAATTTGTCGCTAGTTAATGGAAGGTAATAACTTGAAATTACTTTAAAAAGTGCTGATTCGGAATTTATTTTAAAAAGACGATTAGAATTCTACAATATAATTATATCATAACAATACAAAGCTCATGTATGTTGAATCATTATGTGATCACTAATCTTGGATGCTTTACAGTGCAATTACATTTAAGTGTGACTTGTGATTGACTTTTTGTGTAGACTTCACACTATAAAGTCTTGAGTTAGTACCTTTTTGTCGCTCTTTTAAAGCGGATTGTTAAGTTACTGTTTTATTGCAAAAAAACGAAATATTCTACAAATATAATAACATTTCTTATAATACTCACTCGATAATAATAAATTAATTTCAAATATTGTGCAATAAAATTGTGCTATGTATTGTGCTCATATTCATTAATGACAATTTTGACATTACAAAGAAAGGAAAAGAACGCGAATACCAAATAGGAAAAATGTTAAGAAAGCAATACGGAACGTTCCTTGGTAAAACTTACAGTCCCAATGAGGTCTACGCTTACAGTACGGATCAGGATCGTACGAAGATGTCCCTACAGATGGTCCTCGCAGGCTTATATTCTCCAACTCCAGCATCATCGTGGAGCGATCACACAGATTGGACGCCAGTTACATTTGATTATAATGTTAGAAAATTCGACTTTCTTTCGACAGCGGAACAATGTCCAGAGTAAGTGTATTATACATATACAAAATTTATATAAATTTCTTAATATGTATGATCTTATAGTTTTTGTTTTTACTGCATTATTTTAAATATAGATATGGAAAACTCTTCGAAAAAGCTGTAGCGTCACCAGAAATACAAGAAAGGCTAGAGTCATACAGAAATTTTATTGTGTACTTAGCAAATAATACTGGCTTTCCAGTAATTCCTTGCATTGGGCTACTTTTATATAATAATATTCGATCAAAGGTAAATATTAATAATTCATGTATTCCCTCGTTATTCAGCTTTGCAAGTATAATTCAATTAATAAGAATTTCATTTTCCAGTTAAGTTTCGGCATACCGCTCCCAAAGTGGTGCGACGATGAATGTTTTAAAAAGCTCGAAGAACTTCTAGCCCTCACATTTGACATTCATACACATACAGATGACATGAGGAAGCTGATGGTTGGACCAAACATAAAAAGATTCTTAAGAAATATCGATAATAGCGAATCTAAAAAGAATTCGAAGAAAATCTATTTGTACAGCGCTCATGATAATAATGTTATCCCGTTCCTTCGAGCGCATAACTTTAGTAGCCCAAGAATTGCTGATTATGGAAGTGCGCTGATATTCGAAACATTGAAGGGAAACGACGAGAGCGCCTACATCAGGGTACGTATCGGTTTTTCTTTTATTTTCATTTTTTCCAATATTTGTTAAAACTGATACGCTTTCTTTTGCAGATATTGTATTGGACGGGAGCTGGCGAAGAATTAAACGTAATGAAATTGGAAAAATGTTCGGAAATATGTCCTTTATCGGATTACATCAAGTTGGTTAATCACATTCTTCCCACTGGCGATGGTACTGAATGTCTTTATAAACTCGCTTATGAAAATGTTAAAAATCTAATTAACGGAACGATAAGTAACGCTCCCGTAAATCCTCGACATATGTTTTTTGTTTCAAAGACATGAAACACGCTTTCTTCTCCTAGAAAGTATAAAAATGTACTTACCACCAGTTTAAAATTTGTTTATTCTTCTTATGCTTGAATATACAATATTGAGAGTATTTAATAAATCAGAATTGTTGTTTGTCCCTTTCTATATATAACGAAATATATAAATGTAAAAACTAATAACAGCCATAGAATAATAATAAATTTTTACGAAAGAAATAATTTTTTTTATTTAAGTTTGACGTGAAGATTTTACAGTTACAAAAATAGTAAATCATATAAATTCCCTTTTTCATTTATCGTTGGGAATCTCATTCTTTGCAAAAAGGTTTGTGCAAATCTCTGTATTGAACTTTAGTAAATAATATACCTTAAACTTGGAAACTATATAGTGGTTTATTTAACTGTGAATTTCAAATGGTATATTTAAATAGTTGAAATATTATAGGTAACATGCATAATATGTACAACTTTTCATCATAAATAGAACATTGTACAGTGTTTAAAATAGAATAACCGTCTGGAAAAAGTGTACTCTATAATATCGCTGCACTTTTTCGAAATAATAATTTCAACGAAAAAGCATATGCGCGTGACGGCTCGGCTGAAAGCGATATCCTTCTTTATTTTGAAATATATATATCGGATGCACGTTCACATATATCGAGCGCATTAAAGTGCAACGATGATAAAGCGCTATACATATATAGCGACCCCTCGCTCGCACGCTCGGACGATTGAAATAGCATGAATTTCGATGCGGAGCAAGGTGAGCTCTTGTCAATGCTGCTGCTGCTGCTGCTGCTGCTGCCGCTGCTCTGGAGTGTACACGACTCCGGGCTCGCGACTGAAATGACAGCCGGGGAAACCTGCAAACGTTCGAGGCTTCTCTCTTTCTCTCTCTCACTCACTGCGCGACTCAATAACCCTACGCAAGCGAGCCCGTGCGTGCCCACGTCTTTCGCAATAACGCACGGCACGAGGCCTGCCTGCTGGACTTTTATCGCCGCGCGTGGAGCCACACACACACAAGCGCGCGTGCGCTGTTATACGGGCTTTGCGTGCGGGAGAGCTCGGGAGGATCGTTTCGGGGATTTTTTTTACGCCGGTATATGGAGATATTTGACATGTAACTGTCCACCGGATAGAGGGATAGTAAAACAATAAAAAGTTATGCACCACGATTTTTGTAATGCGACGTATGATATGTTCAAAGCTCCATGCGCATATAGGGCTCGTTGCAATACATATCGCTGTGCAGTGTACGAAATCAGCGGATTCCCGTGGGGCGAAAATTTTTGAAAAATTTTGCCGTGTCAATTTGAGCAACACGGGTTGCGCGAAATTCACTTTTTCCGAGAGCTGAATTAGATATAGGAGTGAAACGCGGACGCGTGCCTCTCTCGTTGCGCGCGATTTTGCGAGAGGAATTAGCGCGATGGTGTACGGCACAAAGGGAAATGCGGTTTGCCAAAACTTGCTAATAGCTTTGCGCGACGCACGCGGAAAGGACGGAAATGTGATTACGACTTTTTTTCCCCCACTGGAGGATGAATAAAGCTTGTCGCTTTCGAGAAAGTTTATCAATTTATAACAAATATATATTTATTAAATTATTCTGTATGTGAAAGAATGAATGTGGAGAATTGGCTTTCTAAAACGGAGCTTTTGTATAGCAGTTTAAAAAAAAAACTTGATATTTCGTCGAAAAATTGTTGACAAATTATAAGGCAGCTTGATTGAGTTTTAATTCATACTAATTCGTGCTTCATATATTATGTATGTTTTCCTCATATTACCTGCATTAAATTTCAATTGGATATTATAGTAAAGTGGTCTTCTGAAATTTTGTAACGAGAATTGCTCCGAATTTTTAATTGCAAAACTCGAGATAGAATCACGTGAAAACGCGTTCGACACGTACAATTATATATATTCCGATATAATTTATTTGGTCATTGGAATGAAAACCACTCAAGCTATATAATTATCTTATAATCCTGCAAATAATAATAATAATTCGCTCCACTCTACATTTAGCGTATTATATGAATCTCTGTCTCGCAAAGGTGCACCGTGTCGGACAGCCACCGATATAGCAGATTAAAATTCAGTGGCACTAATAAGTAAATGGATGTACCGCGAGGATAATCGGCGATGATTGTGATAACGGGGGGGATCATGGCTGGCACGTACGCGTGGCGCTCGCGGTGAATGTGATGATTATTTGCACTCGAATAATTCCCGATGATTCGGTGGACAAATGGAATATTCACTCGATCGTGAGCGACGCCCGCATATACAGAGTCGCACGCGCGCCTCGCGCAAACAAGCACACCAAGTAGTATAAGGTATAGAATGCGCAAACGCGAGGCCTGCGAGTGGAATGGGATTTTAAGTGTTTGTTTAGAATTTCCTCCGTGTGCGTATGTCTATGCGCGATCGTGTTTTGTTTTTCTCATTGTTTGCCGAATGAAAGAGCGGGCTATATTTCCTTTTGCCGGTGTTTGAAAAAATGTCGTGACGTCTTGGTCTTCTTTTTTTAATACTATAAAATATTGCTAAAATTTTTTGCATTTGTAAAATGTAAGAATGTAAATATAAGAAATAATAGTTCATGATTTATAATAAATAAAGGAAAAAGTACACAAGAACCGTCGTATAAATTCGTCATGCGCGGTTATATCCCAAAATTAGCGGAATTTCTTTTTGTACGTTTCTGCATGCTTGGACAAAATCACTAAATAGACATCAAAATATAGTATGTAACTTGCATTCTCTACCAAGAAAAAATTGAGAACGTCTTAAAAGTAATATTAATTTCACACAAAGCTAAAATGTATACAGAGCGTTTTGACTATATGTTTTGTCATGTTTATTTAATTTAAAAAGTTCTTAATTTTTTTAAGGCAAAATCAATAAAAATGTAAAAACACACAGTGAACATACAACTTATACGAGAAAAAATTCCGAACACTCGAAAAATGAAAACTCTTAGCCTTGCTAAGAACTAAATTAAAATAGAAAAGCTGGACAAGTATTTACTTAACTTGGTGTGTGTACCTAAGCGGATCCTTTTGAGATTAATGTTCTTGTAAACAAGCGAAAAAGATTTGGAAATAATGTATGTTTGTATAGGCGAATTAGGTGCATGGTCGAATGATCTAGAATTACCTTATATATAAATGGAAAGTAAATGTAATCAATACTAAATGAACTTATTATGATCATGCACATTTACGTTAAGTATAAGTAAATTAAATAATAATCTGAGAAATTCTAGTAATTCAAAAATGTACAATAATAATTCGACACTGATATATGATACGAAATATTGCCTACACTTCGTTACATTTGCATAATATGATAGCGAGCTGCAATGTAATCGTATTGAATTTCTGGATTAAATACGTTATCGAATAATATTTCCGGTCGCATATTTTTATTTATTCTTTTTCTTTTCAGTAATTGTCTGCTCTAATAATTATTTACCGTTTAGTTTCTATGAAACGGTAATAAAAATAACAAAGTAACAAATGATTTTATTATTCTTGAGATGTTTAACCGACATTTGATTGAAAAATTAAATAATATATATATAGCTTATGACTTTTTTTGCTTACGATTAGAAATTTTCGTGATAACATTTACAATTCAAAATTTCCAAAAAAACTATAGAAAACAATAGAAAATAAAAGCCTTTTTCACTAGGTATTGAAAAGCCTCCGAGAATCCAGAAATGCAACTAATCCAAGTCAAGTCGTACCAAGCCCCAAGTAAAAACCACAAACGCAGCCGCGACACCCTTCGCACACATGCACACGTCCTTACCGTTGCGTCTCACGCGCGTATTACCGGTATATTTACGAGTGAGTTGCTATGACATCAGGGGGTGGCAAAAATTCTTCATAGCATACTCGCCCACCCGCTCTCCATATCAAAGGTAAAAAGGGGCTGATTCACCTCTGCGCTCCAATCGATTCAGGAGCGATTTCGAACGCGTACGCGCGCGGAGAGGTTTGCTCGAATGCAGGAAGCAGATGTCGTATTTCGGCTTTTGTTTTTTCCACTCAGGCGAGTATGTATATGTGTTCGCGCGCGCGTGTGTAGGGTGTCGGGTTGCTGGTTCGACTCACGCCCGACTAGGCAGCCCCTCGCGCGCAGGTATAAAGATGGTATTTCAGACGACGGCGGGCGTGAGCGGTCGCCCGGCATAATCCCGTGGCACTAGGAGGGTAGGAGCTAGCATTAATTACTCAACTCCATCGTCTCTCATTTTATTTGCGAGCTTTATTTTGGTTTCCCATGTTTATGTATATAGATACTTCTTTGTCGCTTCTCTTTTTTTACACTTTTGTTTAACAAAAAGAAAATTCTAATATACGTCTTTGTCGCTGCGCTTTCTTCTCCCCCGTGATTGAATTAACATTCTAAGTGTACGACTGCCGGTTGAAATTGCTTATTTAATGTTTTCTATGCCCTGAAAAAAATATTTTTAATTAATTAATTTTTCTCAGATGAATAATTCAATAGATATAAAATATTCTAAAATAAAGATTTTTAAGCTGGATTCATTATTTTAGTATAAATATAAATATTGAAGGAGGCTCTATGGACTATTCATTTTTTTTTTCAAAATATGTTTTTAATTGATTGAAATTTGTCATTGAATATAATTTTAGTTAATTGTTTGTTTTTCTTCTGGTTAACATTTTGAAAGTAAAACTTGAACACATGATTTCTGTCAAAGTTATTGAAAAGTGTTTTCCACTCTCATAAAACAGAATAGAATGACAAATAGAAAAATTTAAAAATTATTACTTATGTCGACTGTATTATACTATTCACTGATAAGAATTTTTCCATCGGTCTTACAGTCTTATAAATTTAATTAATTAATATTAATATTAATACTAGGTAATTTAAACAACTTTTCAATTTTAATATTTATTAAATCGTTCTAATACAATTGTGTATTAAACCTGCAGACAAATCATAATTAAAGGATATTTATATCTTATTAAATTTTATTGAAGTATTTTAGATTTTAGGTTAAAAATCACATATATTAAGTTACTATATTACTTCATGTCAAGTCAATAAAATTATTCATTGAATGATATATTATTTACACAATATATACTTAAATTCAACTTCTGTGATTTATAAATTTTGGAGTAATACTTTTAAATATATAATAAAAAGTAATAGAGTTCAGTAGGTGGCGTGAAATAAAGATGGCATGCACAAAAATGTAAAAGGATATTTCGTATAATAAAAAAGAATGTCAAAGATTCTTACCGCAAGTATCATATCGCTACCAGTAAGTCTCGTATCTCTTGCACTTAAATGTCGGTACCAAACAGTTTCCTGATCCTTTCTATAAGGCTGAGTAAAATAATAAATCAATTAATTCATTGAATTTCTGGAAATTCATTGATTCTCTTATGAAAAGATATAAAATTAAGGTTATGTTACTTTTCATAAAGTAACTTCTTGTGTAAGGAAAAGGTAATAGTCTCAAAATCTGTTGATAAATAACACAGTGAAACTTTGTCTTTACAACTGCGTAAACTTAACCTGAAAATGTTACGTAAAGTATCTTTTCTCACCTTCCCGTAGAACCCCTTCATAATATAAATACTCCCGATCTGATAGGACACCATGAGGGTGCCGATAATGGCCAAAGCCGGCAACGCTTCGTACCACATTTTTAAGAAAACCAAGAAATTTCAAAAAATTAACTTAACCCTTCGTTCTGACAATTTTTGTCCTGTTGCGGACGAAGATTTTCAGATTGCAGAAGAGATCAGCTGCGGCTGCGCGAGCACGGATTCGAGCAGACGTGTTACTGATTTGCGCATGCGCTCGATCCTTTTAGAACGCAGTAAGTAAAAGAGCGCGTTTTTTAAACACTAATAATAAACATTAACAAGTTGCCTAATTCTAGAGAAGTTTTACGAGTGAATGAAACATTTTATAAAGAGTATGTAAGTAAGAACGAAAAATAATAGAATCTTTGATTTTGTATTATAAAATTATTTAATAAGTATTCTTGCATGCAAAATCGATGAATGAAATTAATCTTGTTAATGATGTAAATACTTGTGTAAAGTACCGTTTCTTCACTTAAAAACGTAATTTTGAAACTCGTATTAATTATTGCTGACTTGCTGTTGTGTGAAATATCAATGATTAATAATAATTCCACAAAGCTCCAAATATTTACCCGAAAACATGTTTGGGAGAAACAAGTATTTTCGGAAATCTTCGATGAGCTAAAATTTATTTTTAAAGCTAACTCAAACTTTTATCTGCACGAAGCAAGATATAATGCATTCTCCGCGATTCATTAATAAACTTAATAATTGATTAATTATCGCGACAGGCGACTGTCGTGCGAGAGTTGAAAAAACTTGGATGAAAGCGCGCATAGATAACGAATTTTCTATAGGTAAATAGCCACAGGATGTGCCGCAATAGCAGCGACAAAGATTACTCTTATCAACGCGACAAACCGGCACGATGCATTCACGCTATATGGGGTAAGTTATAAATATGTGAGGTAGTAGGTAGGGGGTTGCTGACCTAGCATAACCTTGCACTCAAGAGAAAAGACGCCCCGAACAGCTGTGCGTGGCAGCGTGTTTACTCGATCATCATCATTTAGTCCCGATCGTCCAGGGGCACACATACTTACTTGGTGTTTTTGTGCCGGCTACCTCTGTAATCTTGAGGAAAGCGAATGAAGCTGTCGAATTCGCTCGTCTTATCAGCGTTCGCAAGGGAGAAAAAAAGCGCTACATGTTGCCGGCAGCTTGCCTCACCGAAGGTCGGCCCCGAATTGCGGTGATAACAGCATCACGTAAAGGTACGAAGCTTGCTGCTGATCCACACGCATCAGTCTACAACTCTGCACGTGACGTGACACATTTGCACTTATACTGTCGTCGCTCTGGCGTTCGGTTCGCGGCAAGGGGTCGGTTCGTCGATCGAACAAAGGCGTACTTACTTATATAGGAAACGGTTTTCGTTGCGATCGCGGACCTATATGTTTACGTAGATTTTATTTATATATGTATTCACAGAGGTATTTTGTAATTTGATAAGGGAATCATGCCGAAAGCTTCCTACTTTATTTTCCAAACTCATATTGATAAATCAAAAGCTATTAAATGTATGAGTGGATGATTCTGGATAATTAAGGTATTAAGCTTAATGCTTTTCATTTGTTTATTATATAATTCATTTATCGTTTTATCTTATGAAATTAATTTTCAATATTAATAATGGATGTTTTACTATGTATTCATATTATTCATTGTTGATTATCTGCCTTTAATTTTAATGAATTCAACATTAAGTTAGAACATATAGATTTTATAAGATTTTAAACACATAGTTCACTGCACTAAATTAAATTTTTTAATTTAGCAAGATTTTAAATTTAAGAAATAACAATTATAGAAATATAATTAACTTTTCACAAAATGAAGCTTTTTTTTTAAGAAGTTGTATTATACAATACTTGTTATTAATACTAAACTTTCATTCTTGATTAAAAATTGCTGAGGCAATCTGGCCATACTCTGATAAAAATAAGAAATGCAATCTGAATAGATTAAAGATTATTAATTCAAAAGAATATCTTATTTATTTTAAAAAGAAACTATTCATTGCTGTGATGTCAAAGATTATATTTAGATTTCACAAATTGTTCATCCATTAAAGGCAGATTTAAGTTTATGATTAAAAATTTGAAATTAGAAATTATAATTATGTCATGGTATTAAAAAGTTTTTTTATTTATTTTTTAACATTAGATTAATGAAATTAGAAAGTTATTATGTCATCTTATATTGTAGTATAAAATAAGTAAATCTGATGAAAAATTCTTTTATCAAATTACAATACTTGTATAAATACACATGTATATACATTTTTTTGCATTTAAAAAAAATGATTAATGTAATATTAAATCTCGGTTTGTTGAATACATATAAATCATCAATCAACTTTGAGAAATAATTTTAAAAAGTCTCTGGTTATAATTAATGATATTTTTTGGAAGATTTTCATTTGACAACTATCTGGAATTCGTCTTCCCACAAAAATATAGAATATATCGACACAAGTTTTCACCAAAATGGTTAGTAAAATTTGTACTTTCAAACATAATGTAGTCTTTGCAATAATCCACAGAGATTACTGATTAATTACTTTATAGAGTAAACAAATTTCGGAACATAAGTAATTGTATATAGCTATTTATTTAATTTAAAAAAATATTTTAAATGTATTCAGTTTAAATAAATATTTTACAATGCATTTTGAATGAATATTTACTTAAACTAAAATACTTCTTTTCAATGCATACTAACATTTCTGACTTAAATTTTGTTAAATAATAAAATTTTAAATTCTTACAGGCTAATCCAAGACAATTTCAAGTACCAAAAATGTTTTTGAGACTATATTCTTTAATAGTACTTGGATTAGATCTCATATCCTTATCATTTGGAATTTGGTTTGCAACTATTTCAGCAGTTTATCGCACATTTAGACCACCATCTTTAAAAAGTGTTCATGGGGAAGTTGTGATGGTAATTTTATTTAAAATTTATACTTGATGTAGAAATAATTCAAATTCAAATTAATTAGTAACAAATTTTGTATTATGATTGATTATTTATTTTTTTTATTCTAGGTTGTTGGTGCTGGGAGAGGCGTTGGTAGGGAAATAGCTCTTCAACTTGCTCAATTAGGGGCAAATGTAGCTTGTGTGGATGTGGATACTGAAAGTTGTCAAGCTACTGTAAATAGAGCTTTACAATTATCTGGGAATGCAAAATGTTATACATGTGATGTAACAAATGAAAGACAAGTAGCAACTACAGTACAAGCTATTAATATAGAATTAGGACAAGTGACAATGTTACTACACTGTTGCGGAGTTCCAAGCCCTCGTGCCTTACAACAAGATCCAATGGAATTAAGAAAAACAATGGATCTTACGGTTCTTAGTCATTTTTGGGTAGATATTGAATAGTAAATTATTTCTTTCTAATGCAATAATCATCACACTTATTAACATCATATTTCTTCCTTCATCAAATGAAAATAGTTTTTTTACTACTAAAACCAAATTACAAGGATTTTGAATGAAAATACAATATTTTTTAGCTGCTGGAGTCAGTTCTTCCAGGAATGCAAAAAGCTGGAAAAGGTCATATTGTTGTATTGTCATCAGTAGCTGGTCTATCTGGAGGAACAAGTCGAGGAAATCGTATTCCTCTGTCAACTGCTCAATTTGCAGTCCAAGGTTTTGCAGAATCTGTACACACTGAAATGAGGCATTCTAATAGTAATATTCTAATAAGTTTAGTACATGTATATCCATTTATTCTTGGAGCCGAAGCTGCCAAAGACATAAGATTTAGGTAAATATTGAAAGTTTATATTTTTTCAACATTTTAAATATTTTGAAATTATTTGATAAAATTAATGTTGAAACACTATTGTAGGATACCTAGTTATTTTGGTACAATGCAAGCCAATGAAGCTGCAAGAAGAATTTTAGATGGTGTTCGTAGGAACTATGCTGAATTTAGTGTACCTGGATATTTATTGTATTTAGGACACATTTTAAGGTAATTAAGTCATTTTGTTTTTTTAGTAATAAGATAAAAGACCATATATTCGCAATTTAATTATTTATTTATTTTTTTGTTACTGATACTTGAATACTTTAAACTTAAAATAATTTTACAAAATGACAATTTTTTAAAATATTTGTTCTCTGCAAGTTCAAAAAGTATAACACTTCTAATACATATTTTTTTTTTCAGAATATTGCCCAAGAAAGCATCTCTTATGTTACGAGATTTATTAGACACTGGTGTTGATTTTGCTTAACACCTCAATACAAAAATGACCTATTTCCAGATTTTAATTATAATAAAGCCATATAGAAATTCAAATTTTTTATACTTATCAATACTCTATTTTTATAATAAATAACTAATAAAATGTTATTTCGTAATATTAACGCTTGATCGTGAAGTTTGTTACATATTAATGATTTCATAACATGATTTAGATTAGATATTACAAATTTCTCATATTTAAATGTTATATATATATATATAGACTTATATCCATCAACGTTTATACATTTCATTCCTAATCCATATTTTACAGGATTTACATGATACATGAAAAGAATGGCTTTAAAAACTAATTGTATTGAAAAATATTGAAACATAAAATTATGTTCTATTTAATAAAAAAAAAAATGTTCAATTACACTTTTAAATAAACGAGCCAAAATAAAATAATTTATAAATATACAACTATTAACGAAGCCATGTTTTCAAGCAATTTTTCAAAATATACTTCGCTTAAAAAACTACCGTGTCCGTCATAAAAAATATATTTCATTAATCTAATCCTGGAGGTGCTGGCTCTAAATTGTCGAGGTCAGCTGTGTCTTGTCTTTCGACTGGGAAATCTCCAGGAGGCGCCTATAGAATATTAAAAAATTGTAAACATATACAAATGAAATAGCTTTTATATTTTTAATATAAATTATTAATACTTACAATGTCGAAGTCGTCATGCATTAAGATTGGTGGTTTCCCTTTTATTACATCCATGATTGATTGAGGTATGTGCGCTTTCTGGAATGTAAATAAATTAAATTTTTTAATATTATTGTTGATATGATGGAAATTGAAACCAACTACTAAATTAATTGAATGAAATATCTGTAAAAGAATAATTTACTGAAATACATTTACTGGTTTTCAATTGATTCGTGTTTTATCTGTTTTAATAATTTCTCAATTATTACTAAAATAATAAATCCTAATGATTATTATTATATGCAATATGCAATAATAAAGATGGATATAGATTCCATCTTCTTAATTTTATGAAAAAAATTAAGATGATACGAAATTTGTTGTTTACTTGATTATCAGCAAAAGATTCCACGTGCGAGACAAGCGGCGTTCGTAGATTTGGTGCTAGCTTTAGTGCTTCAAGGAGTTGTGGCGGAGGCAGCTGCAGTATCACAGCAAAACTTTGCGGCTGCGTCCTTTCGCAGCACTTGACAAATCCTTCCCAAATTTTAGGCTGTTTCCACACCTGCTTCATTATAAGACGCTGCAATATGTTCATGACGAAGCCGCTCAAGCGTGGATATATAGTTAAACTTTGTATCACAGTCCGCATTAATAATGTAGGCAGTGGATTCATGTCCATAAGTTGTTGCATTACCACTGCCATCGTTTCTTGAGTAAACACAGTTTTCTCCGCAAAGCACAGCGATGTAGCTAAAATAATATTAAAGAGTTCATTAAGAAAATCTTTTTTATTATAGAAATATTGAGCATTATACGCGTGTAACTACGAAACGAATCTACCTTTTATAACAGTTTTCAATTCAGCTTTGCTTGGTTCAATATTGTGTAAGGAAATCAGAAGTTCAGCTGGAGTTACCGGCGATGTATGAGGTACACCGCTGTCATTGTTGTGAGTGCCTAATAATCTATTAAATACTTCTTTTACGACAATCGGATTTAGTTTGATAAGCTTAGGCAATGCGGAGATTACTTCTTTCTTTGTCAATCCATTGAGCACAGGTATCAGGAATCGAACATCTGAAACTCTCGTATGATACAGGTCTCGAACTTTATCAACTAAATCTGCACTTGGGGGCGCTGGAAAAAGTGAGATTGGCACATGTTATTGTTTATTAATTAAAAACGATAGAAAACAAAAGAATAAATAGATAACTCCAAAACAGCAGATTGTATACCTTTCTCTGTGAGTATATGTATGATCCTTGTGATGAGGGTTTCGGCACCTTTGGGGCACGCCTCGACAAGCTCCAGCAGTTGTGGACTGGCCATGCCGAGGTTGCGCACCGGACTCTCCAGGAGCCGTAGCACGATGCGCTTCACATCCGGGCTCATGGATGTGTAAACGCGCGCGAGCTCGTGAATGAGGTCCTGGTGCTCGGTGAGCAAGGCTAGATAAAGGCCTAGGCAGGCACGCGTCGTAGATTCGCTCCACTTGTCCTCGGTATTGGCCCTGCCGCGGTCCTTGCCGAACACTATCTCCGGTGGATTAGGCAGTCGCAGGAAGCCAAGGTACATGACCGCGTACTCTTCGATGAGCTTCGACAGCTCCGCTCTACCGTAAAGCTGTACAACCAATTGGATGGCGTTTTCGTGGATCTAGAATGGAAGACGTCGTTTGAATATAACTTACAAAAACCAAATAAAAGGAAGAAAAAGAAAGAAAAATATGTCCAGAATCCTACATCTTGTAAAATTTATTATGAGTCTGAAGTTTGCCTCGTTGGAGTCCAACGAAATTATTTTTGAAAATTAATTAAAGTTATTAAGCAATGGCAATTTTATCTAAATCTTTGTTATAAAGTTATATCATAGTATAAAACTATAAATCTACAAGCAAAATTGGTATTAATTATTGTAAACTTGAAGTAAAATAAAATATTTTTTTATTTCGTTGCACTCCAACGTTGTCTCCTGACCACCAGGTCTTTGAGCAATTGCAGTGGAGTGAGTCCGCGCGAATCTTCGGACGATATCGCCTTGAGCGCCTCGACCGCATCCTCGGTGATGAGCGGCGCTTCGAGATACAAACGCGTGAGCAAACCGTCGCGATCCTTGCCGGGTATCGCGTCGATCGCCGAAACAAGAGTGCACAGCAGGAAATTGTAGGCCTGGTGCGGCGCCTCTGTCGGCTTCGACAATATCGTTCGGCGCTGAAAGCCCTGCAGCAGTGCGTATTCCTCGTAAAGCCAACAGAGAGCCAGCTCAAGTCGCGTGCGCATATCCTCGGTAATGTGGCGCAGAATGGATTCCTTTACGTATGGATTAAATGTCGCCGCGAGTGTCGTCAGAATCTTCATTCTGTGTGGGTGACAAAAATTGCAGTTGTTGCGAGGTCGTTGATTATGAGTAATTTAAGAGAAAGCTTAGTAATTTGTTAAAAGAAATCAAATAACATACCTGATGTTCGCAACTCCTCCAAGAATAACGCTCTTTTCTGTGGCAAGTATTCTATTAACAGCCATAAGTAACATCTTATCTTTTGTTCCTTTGGGAAGTGGCTTTGTAACTTCCGAAAGCTTGAGCGATTTCAAACGGCTTCTAGCTTTAGCCAAAGATTTTTCATGGGCCTCTAAGGAAGCTTTGGCTTGTTGCTCCTTTTCTCTATCCTTTTCTCGTTTCCTCTGGCTTTTAACTTCAGCAACAGTAATTGTAGGATTCTTTATCAGATCTTCCATAACAATATCAACCTCTTTTGTATCGCTCTTTGTTTTCTTCGCTTTAGCTTGTTTGATTTGTACTGCCAATAACTTTGCAATGACTTGTCTCTGTTTGGTAATATCAGTTGTAGCTGTAGGTTGATATTCTCTTTGAAAAATAGTCGTCACTGTATCTGGTACCCAGGCCTAAAAGAATATTATTTTTAATTTTATTAATTTTTAATTAGAGGATTGAATCATTATAAATAGGCCCTTGTTAAACAACCTTCAAATGTAAAGCATATTAATCAGAGTATAAGTTTCAAAACAACCAATATTTGATGTGTTTTGATAGTTGACTAAAAAAATTAGCTTATTGCTTTGTGTAGAAAAATTTGAGGGTCAAATAACAGAGGCTTTAGAACTAAGTTAAATAAAAAAAATGTTTACCATACTGTCCATTACTAATTCTGTAGCTATTTCAACACTCAGCCTCTCAGCTATGAAATTTTCAGAGAGTTCAATTATTTCTGGTAACTTTGGAGGAGGAACAGGTAGTGGCACTGGTTCAGGTTCTTCGACAGGTACAACGGGTTCAATTCGAGATTTTTTAGCAGCTATAGCTGCCGCAGCAGTTTCTTGTTGTCTTTTCTTTACTTTTCTAATTTCTTCTGGTTTTGGAAAATATTTTAGTATTTCATTTTCTTTGCATCCTAACTGGGTAAGCTGTCTTGCAATAGGTTGAGCATATTCAATACTTGCTGGATGCTTCAAAAGTCCAAACAATGTAAGCTTTAGTTGTTTTTGCACACTTGTCACTTGAGAATCTGACAACGTTGGTGGTAAATCACTTTGCAATCTTTGCATAGCTTGTATAATATTGGGCATGAATTGTGGTCTCATTTTTGCTATGAGAGATAAGGATCCCATACAAGTTATCAAATTAACACTGCTTACATGTAGTGATCCAAAAAATTTTATTAAAAGGTCCATAACGTGATTTGCTTCTTCTTCTAATTTCCTTCTTCTTGCTATTTTTAATGTTAATGGCACATCTTCTAGTGAAAAATCGTCTGGTCTTTTAGGTGAATCTGGATCAGGGTATGTTTGAATTAAGACCACTCCTTCAAGAAATTTCAATGCTTGTGTTCGTATACTAGAAAGAAAAAATAATATTAAACATTGTTTTGTGTTCAAAAATAATTTTTGTTATTAGTTTTAATTTAATATTACACTTACCCATCATTATCACTATCAATCATGTTTATTATTTGAATCTTTAAATTACTAATTTGTGCCCAGGCATTTTCCATATCTGGTGTTACAATTGGTGCACTTGCTGCCCACTTTAAAGTGGACTTAAAAATTTTCCCACTAGCTCTTAAAGCTCGTTTCGTTACTACAGCTGCAGGATCAGTGATTAATCTTAATAAAACCACAATTATCCTAGGAATAACGTCTGGTGCTTTCTCTCTATAAAAATAAAAATAACATACATCATTTTTCACTGTAACTTGAATAAAAGTTGTATTTAAGTTGCATAAAATAAAAATTTAGTATTATCTTACCCAGCATCTTCAATAAAACCAGCCACAGTTTTCCTAACTTCTGCATTTCTATCGACAGCGAATTGTAACATTTCTTCTAAATATGTATTTAATAAAAGAGGCTCCTTATTTAATAGTATTTCTTGCGCCTTGCACAAATTTTGTACTTTAACAGTTTCATTACCGCTAATTGAAGCTTCGTTGAGCCACTCTACGATCTAAAAGTGAAAATATTATGTAGCGTAAATACATTAATGAAACTACACATTTTAATGTATTTTCATCAATATTATTGTTCGTATACAACGATAATACGAATGGGGTTGTGCAAAACCTACCATATCTGCAGAACTTTTTTCAGGCTCCACGCGTCTGTGAATTCGTGGATCCATTTTTGAAAAATTTATTTATACTACAATTTTACTTAATACTAAAGTAGAAAAGACAATAGGAAAAAATCAAAAGCCACGAATTTCAACAGATTCACTCATTCGGCACTCTTGCAGGCTTGCAGGTTATGTTGTGCCTGCGCCATTTCTTCTAGTCTAGTTTTTAATTGGCTATGGAGGTACCTTTATGTCAGCATTTCAGCAAGCCCAGCCCGGCATTCGGGGTGCGTTCCGAAATGAGGTTTTGTTTTGTGGAAGTTGTACATCTGGCAACAGTGTAAATATTCTGTGTAAATATTCTGCGTAAGGAAGGTCTTCCTTCAATCAGTTAGGGTTAGTAAAAGGTTAGTAAATAAATGTCTAATGAAACAGACGCACTATTTACACTGTTGCCACATGCACAACTTTCACAAAAACACATTTCGGAACGCACTCTCGATGATCGACGATGAATAATAATTAAGGCGGTTAATTTGAATTCCTTTGCCTTTACTTTCTTCCTTTCCAGAAAGGAAAAGAAAAGGGAAGAAAGAAAAGGTAATAGAGGGAATGAAATGGAGTAAGGAAAATAAATAATAAATCCTAAAAGAAAACACAGCCATTTAATTGAATAAATAGTAAACACGATTTTAAATAAATGAAAATAATATTACAACTTATACTATTTGGATTTAAAAAAAAAATATTTTAATTTATTTAAACTGTTTATTTAATGAATTCTTTGATCTCGTAATCTAGGACAATCTCAAAGAACATAATGATCTATATCTTGAAATATAAACGGGTATATTATAGAACAATAATAGTACATTACGATACATGTGCCATAGTTGTATCATTACCGACCGAGCAATTGACACAGCTTATTAAAAATAAAATACATAAAATCACAAAAAATCAAGAGAACACTCCGCTGCGGTTTTGAACGTTCTATCACCCATTAAAAGTTTGAAGTCAAAATATCAAGTGGTTTTTGCAAAAACTTTGAACGAAACCGAGTTTTGTTTACCGTAGCATAATTAGTTTTTGGGACACTCACCTTTTTCCTAATACAGCCTTCATTGAATAATTTAACTTGATTCAGAAAGTATACAAACCCCCATGGTAATATCAAATGGGCAAGTAATAATTTAATGAACTCATACCAGCGAGCGCCCAATGTGGACATTCTGCGTTATAACACTTTTAGTTTAAGCATTTTTATATGTATTTTCATGCTGTAAAAATAAACTATTGCCAATAAATACATTTTTCACAAAAAAAAGGTGCTTGCCTGCAGATACACGGCTGCTCCAGAGGTCCCGGGTTCGATTTAAGATCGGGTCGGAAATTTTTTTCGGAAATTTTTTTCTACCAATTTTTTGACGCCGATGGGGAATGTTATCTGGGACCTCGACCCGGGTTGCCGACGATGAAGGTTTTATTCCCGGTTGCACGGTAGTCCGAAGGGCACAGTGATGCTGCGCTTGGGCAGCAAGGACTGTGACGACGAGCCGGGCAGCCGCACCAACGGGAGAAAGGAACCTTCCTTATCGGCAGCACCTGTTCCTGGCGTAGGTTTTCCCCCGGGCACTAGTATATAGACGCCCGGGTTTCCCTCACGCCCTTGGCAAATGCAGGGACAGTAGGTTAAGTGTACGACCATAGAAGATACTATGACTAAAAATATATGGAAAGAGACTTAGTTCGAAACTTCTGGGGAAAATGAATGGAAAGGTTAGGGAGGCCCCACACACCGGTGGTGGGGTGACACCGTAAAAGGCACACACACCTCACGGTTGGAATT
>JAPYZP010005937.1:0-16012 GCA_030522985.1 Torymus sinensis
CGCATGTTTGTCACCCTCGCCTTCGGCTCGGGTGACAATTTCCATGCGATCTGGGACATTCTTTACTTTTGCTCCCTTGGTGTGTAATATACTATTTGTTTTGTTATAAATAAAAGCAATTGCGACTCGAATATTGGTCGTAGATAATTGACAATAGGTTCATTGGAAATCTGGTCTTTTTTCACAAATTGTAAGCTGCCCTACGAACTCTCTAAGTGCTCTGGGAGCCAAGATAATTTTTTTTTTTTTTTAATCGCTGTGTCTTTAATTATTAATATTAAGAAACGAGACAGGGGCGAAAAATCGAATTAATAGTTATACTAACACAAAAAAATATTGCGTCACATTTATTGCAAAATTACATTGTTATAAATAATCACGAAAATATTAACATATGACCTACTCATTTCCCCGAAAAAGTTTATTAGCTACCCCAAATTAAAAAAAAAAATTAAGTGTTTACGTCAATGAGTTACCGAGATACCAACAAAATTTCGAGCGCGTCGGATTTAAAGTTCCTGCTCAGTTTTTTCGCGTGGCACTGCAGCCTTCTTCACTTTTGACCCGCGCCTTCGTGATTATTTATAACAATGAAATTTTGCAATAAATGTGACACAATATTTTTTTTGTGTTAGTACAACTATTAATTCGATTTTTCGCCCCTGTCTCGTTTCTTAATATTAATAATTAAAGTTTGTATTTGGACAGTAATGTCCGTTTTTTCTAAATAAATAAATAAATAAATAAATAGAAAAAAACCTCTGCCAATATATTGGCTCGCAGCTTCCTCAAATTAATGTATTGACTTCCACAACGTAATTGCGAACTTTATTTTTTCTTTTTCGTTTGGGCAATTAGTCGAGCCCGACTTTTCCCCCGAACTTGACGAACAATATCGATGAACTCCGCGAGCTGCAGAGAAGCTCGCGTCACGACTCGGCCGACGGGCCGCACCATCGGACTTGCGGGGAGGGGAGCGAGCGGCTCGCAACCCCATCGGCAGCCTATCTGCCGACCTTTTGCCAGCGCCGAGCGGCGGGCCAATCAGCGTGCGTGAACACTCGCCCCCGACTTAGCGGTTTTTTCGCTATTGTATTGCCAAATATTGTTTGTAGAAAAAAAATGTTTAATGTAAAAAAGAAATGTTTTAATTAGTTTTAGTAGACGCATTTGTTGTTTTTGACTTAAAGTTAATTTTGTATACATTAGGCTCAAATAATATATTACGCAACAAGAGAGGTAAAGAGTTAATGGCCAGTTCAGAGCACGTGTAAATTGCAACCCGAGCCGAAGGCGAGATGTGCACTATTTTTCGCCATACCCGGGCCGAAAATACCACATTCGCGTTTCGGAGCCGGGAGCGAAAATGGTACTTTCGACCAGGGTATGGTGAAAAATAGTTTTTATGCTGTAATTGTTCAGAATTCGAAGTGTTACAATTCTTGCCCTGACGAAAATATAAGGTTCTCCTGAGAAGTGATCGTGCCTAAAAAGTAAAATTTCCTCCCTAATTGCATAATGTACCTATACTATTTCCAAATCATTGTAAATTATATAAACATAAAAATAACTTTTCTTAACTCAGGTATGAAATAGGGCCTTTCTCACGTGTGAACCTAGGAGTGAAAATTTCGTATTTCGAACGTATTTTATGAAAGTGGTATAATAAATATCCATTTCTACCCTGAAACAGGCGGAGAAATAAACCCGTTTCACTCTAGAACAGGTTGAAAAATGGATCCATTTCTACCCTACAACAGCTGAGAAATGGATACATTGCTCACCATTTTTTATTTCTCACCTGTTGTAGGGTAGAAATAGCCATTTCTAACTCCTTTTAAGGAGGTATAGTTAATTGTGTATACATTTTAAATTATTTTGATTGCCAACTGCGTTGTGTACGGAGACTCGGAAGGCCCAATCCTCTCTCCGACTCACACACGTGAAAAGGCCAGCTGTCATGCCTTCGTTAAAAAAAATACGGTAACATGGGAAAAAAGCTATTTCAGACTCGGATGAGGTATTTTTCAGTAACTCATCTCTGTCTCGTGCACAACACCTCACCCTCGATAGAAACAGCTTATTTTCTCCCCTTGTTGCATATCTATCATTTTGTCAGAATTAAGAAAGGATTGAATATACAGATAGGTAAAAAAATGGAAATATATTTTATATTAATTCTGAAGTATATTTTATTGAAGAAACATATCATGACAACCTTTTTCATTAAAATCATATGAAAATCCTAGTAGTAAAAAATACTGCAAATTCATGATTTAATAACCTACAAATGCATTCGCCAATATCCATTATAATGTAATTATACTCTTATGTGTACTATAAATTTTATAGTTTGAAATGTTTAGAATGTTTAAGAGCACATTATTTTAGTTAAAAAAATAACAGATATTAGAAAAATAATTTATTTCTAGTTTAGTTCCCTCTACAAATATGATTCAGAACTATGATAATTTGTGAACTCTTAAACAATGTATATTAATCTGCATCATAAATACATTTATTGTTGGCTTTTCGTATTACAGGCACCTATTATTGAACAATGAAGGATTCTTTTTTTTTTCATTCACAGGCACATGAATGCATAGGTACAAACATTACTTTTATATGTATATAATATAATATGAAAATAAATTTATGAATCATAATCAAGAAACAACCTTCAATTAAACAAATTGAAATGAAAAACTCTTAAATGTGAAAACCATAAACAAAAAGCATGAAAAACAACTCCATCCAGATAACATAAGTAAATAAATGTATGTAATATCTTTAACAATAAAATAAAAAAAAAAGAAAACAAAAAATAATTGTTAATATCACAAAATAAGACCTGGAAATATTTTTTCATTTCTTTTTCGGCACAATTTTCTAATATTGGAATCTCACGATATGCGCAAAAAAGCAATTGTCTTCAGTAGACATCACACCTATCATTATCAATAATTGTATTTGATAATCACTCATTATTGTTGTCTCACTATACCATATTAATTATTAATAGTACATTTCTCAAGAAATGTCACGAAAATACTTTTTGTACAAAATAATTTTTACTTTTTAACAAAATATTATCAGTCTCTTAGGGATAACGTGCTTAAGTCTCAATGTTATTTTGTTCAAGCTAAAGTTGATTAAGATATAGATTTCAGTTCCTTGTAAGTACTATAATTACTTAAAGCAACAAATATTATATTGCTCAAAACTTTTTAATGAAAAAAATCATTGTTGTGAATACTGTTAATCTACTTAACTTCATTTACTTAGCCTCTCAATTTGATTAGATTCTAGTGTCAATAGAGAAAAACACAACACAACCAAGCCACATTAAAATGCAGCAATGGTAAATATTAGGAAAAATATAATAGTAAATTGTGACTGTATAGTGAAAATTAATGATAAATTTTACAAATTTTCATTAAATTTGAATTTTTTTTCATTTTTAATGGTTATATTTTTAAGCTAATCCTAACTCTATAATTCTACAACAGAATGAATTATTTATATACCCATTATTCGTGTTTACAAGTGAAAACACTATATAAGAATACTTGTTCAATACTATTTTTAGGTAATACTTAAATATTAACCGCAATACGTCCGCCTATATTTTACACAAGTGTAACATAAGTACATATTAAGTTTAGGTGAAAAAATAATTATAATTATTGAATTTAATAATCATTAATTTTCATGTTCGCCTGGTAAAGGAATTATATGATGAACCTGGTTTTCTCAACCCTACTACAGTCATGTGATTTACTGTTATAAATTTCCTCGTAAGGTACAACCCCAGGAGAGTATTATATTATATTATCAAAGGAATCTAAACAGCGCTGACGTCGGTGACTTCGATCCTCGTGACCGGCTCAGCCGGCTCGACGATGATGAACGCATCATCGTTAGCGATCGCGTCCTCCCCTATCTTTAGCTGCTGCAGGTTGGCCACGATCGAGTCGACTTGCACTGGCTGCTGCTCCTCAACACTACTTCGCTTGCGCAGCTTGCCAAAGTGCAGGTAGCAGAAGCCTCGCTGACCGCGCCACGTGATGTTGCTGGGCTTGACACCGCGCTCAAGAAGGGCGCTCTTCAGGTCGCGCACCCGCACAGTCGACGCGATGTTCGAGAGCCGCAATGAAAAGTCAGCGTAATTGCGTGGCACGCTGGAACGTTGACGCGGCTGCTTCGGCTTCGACTTCGATTGGCTCTCCGGCGTCTGTGAATTCGAGAGGAGACATTGTCAATAGATATTTACATTCGTTTGGTCATGGCTGTTCTAGCGTGTGACACAAATTACAAGTGAATCTAAGAAGTTGCTTTACTTTTATACAGTTACCTAGACGTTTATTTTTAATGATCTATTACAAAAATACGAAAGTTTTCAAATAATACCACTAATGATTTATATAAAAAAAAAATTTACAATAAATATAGTACACAAAAAATATTAAATTAAATACTTATTAAAATTAGTAGTATTAGAAAATGTCTTACTTTTTCCACCGAATCTTTGCTTGTATCATTTTCTTTGGACTTTTGTAATCTCCTTTTCCTAAGGAAAGGTCTTCTTCTTATCTCCTTGCTTTTTTCACTTTCCTTAAGTACATTATCGGAGACAGACTTTTTGCGTTTCATTTTTGGTTGTAATTTACTAATTATTCTCTTGATGCGAATTTTTTCTTGAACACGAGATTCAACATCAGAGTCATCCTCTTTTAAAGTTAAAGTTTTACCCTCTCTGAAATAAATACAGAACAAATTAAATATCAATAAATTAAATTATTAATACAAATAAGTTACAACTATAATAATATTGCTAAATTGTACAAACTATTAGTATAATTGAATTTTATTTATAAATTTTTAGAAACTAACTTTTCCTCAGCCTGCTTTATTTCACTAAGAACTGGTATTGCTGCTAGTCTTCTTTTGCTGATCGATGACCAAATAATCTCAGTAGGCTTCTTAATCCTGGGATTAACTACTATCGTCTGTGTTGGAGTAACAATAATATCTACAGGTATGTCATGTGGCTCAAAAAGCTCATTTGAAAGATCGTCAAGAATTTGACAATCATGTACTGTTGTCACAATTATAGTATTCTCATTTACTGCTTTCATTTTTGATAAAATAGCATACTCCAGGTCAGCAAAGCCTTCTCCATCTCCTATTCTGTAGCCAGCTTTGTTGACACAAACTGATCCTAAGATCAACATATCCACCTAATTTTGTAAAATATTTTAATTAAGCATTTCATAATTATAATTTTACTTGTTAATATTTATATTAATAAACATAAATATTAACTAATATTAATATTATTAATTTTTAAATATTTTTTATATTAATGATATTCTAGATATAAATAAGTTATTATGTATTAACCTTAAGATCTGTTGTATCAAATCCAACTGGGCTTTCTATTTGCTTTATATTATGTCTAGTAACAGAATTTTTCGTTTCTTCTTCTGACAAGTTAGCAGCATTCTTAACTTGAAGAAACAATCCAGTCGTCAATCTTGGTCTAGGGATTAAAACTTGTTTTTGTTCTTGTAATGAAAGTATTATCACAGATTCTTGAGGTTTGTCAGGACTTATCATCAATAACTTAGCCTCTTTAAATTCATCTAATTCACTAAGACGTTGTGTAGCTTCTGTAGTCCCTTTAAAAAATGGTATTCTATTGCACAGACTACGAAAGGACTTTGTAAGTTCGTTTGCTGCCATGTGGACCCATATTTTCTCTCTGAAGCTTTGTTTTGTTTTGGTTTCAGCTGAAATACACAAGTATATAAGTTACATTTGACTTATGTATGTTTATACTCAGTTAACACTCTGATGTAAATACAATTGTGTGTAGCATTTCTCCGATTTCAATTATAACTTAAATCAGAGATTTGAAAATGAGTAATAAAAATTAATTTTTTAGTTTAACTATATGTGTAAGAGTATTTATTATCTAAAGATAATAAAATTTATTTCTAATCCTATTTTAATCATTCAATTGTTCTGATACATATCTATATTTAAAAAAAAAATGAAAAATGAAATATTTCACATCTAATAAATGAAATTATAATTTATATAACAATATGTAGAATAAAATCACGCCTATAATTAATTTAAAATTTTCAAAAATATAATTATTTTTATTCAATATCGACGAAAAATTTTCCATAAATAAAATCTGCAGTTCAAGCAAATTCCACAAGTATGATTTCACGCGTCCCACGGAAATATTGAAATTTCTACCTGGCCAATGGTTTATTTATATCAGTGATGCTCGCAGCAATGAAGCGCTTGAAGTGCATAAAAGCTTATCTCTCGATGACGGCAAGAAATAGCTTATAAGACACGGAAAAAAATGAAAAACTAAAGACAGTAACGTGCGCAAAAAAGAAGGCGAAAATGAAAAGTAAAAACGGGAAATTTTCATGTACTAACGTTGTTTCGGCTGCTGCTCCTGTTGTGGCTGAGGCTGAGGCTCTGCAGGCTGCTCTTCCTGCTGCGGCTGAGGCTGTTGCGGCTTCTCTTCCTGCTGCGGCTGAGGCGGTTGTGTCTGCTCCTCCTGCAGCGCCTGAGCCTGTTGCGGCTGCTCTTCCTGCTGCTGGCTCTGATTTTCCTCGGACATGTTGAGCAGCGAATAAGTCTCGCGTAGGACTATTCTCTCGAATGACTCTCCGCGGAAAATCTCAAATCATCCTCTCTCGAACCTAATCGAGCCTGTTTCTCCCTCTCTCTCTGTCAGTCCTTCCGCGTCGATGTTTTTCTCTCTGTCTCTTTCTCTCTTCGTATACTTAAGTATATCCCTTCCTTGGCTTTTCTATTTTCTGTTCCTTCCCTCTCACTCTATTGGCGAATAATCTATTTTCCAGTAACCAAGCCGACAAACAGACTAGTGCCAAAATTCACTAAGCTGCCTCTTTCATCGTCGTCGGCCTGCAGATCTTCGACTTTTTCAGCATCGAGAAACAGCTGAGCTGAGAGGGAATGACCCGCTCAATCGTTTTGAATTTCACACGATTGCCAAATGCCAGGGCTGTGGAGGGGCAGGCTTGATTTTTTTGCGCGTCTTTTATCGAAGTGTGAATGCAGCTGAGTTTGTATAGATATATAGGTACTTTTGTGCTTTTTCGGAGCTCGTGGGGCTGTAGTATACTATAAATAGTTACTGACGCTGGACAAATTTATGGCTGAACTTATTTTATGGTCTAGGTTTCAATACTGTTTTTTCGGAGTTATTGATGAGTGAACATTTTTGTGGACAATAACAAAATTGTTGATAAACTTTCTTATAATTTATGCTTGATAAATTACGACTCTTGACTTTCATTAATAATCTTTCTTTGTTATCCGAATAATGCTTATATAATATATTTTTATTGCTATAAACATTTTATATTTAGAATATTTTTATTGTTATAAACATTTTATATTTAGAATATTTTTATTCAGTTATAGAAGAAGAAAAATAATAAATAATTTAAATAATATAAAAATTGTTTTATAGGTATACTTTGTCAACGTATAGAAAAATTGTAAAACAATAATAACTCTAAAAAATATTTCTATTCTCATTTGATGATAACGATAATAATTATTTTAATAATCAATTTAGACGACCTATATAGGAATTATATAAGGCCAAAATGAAAATAAAATATCGTGTTAATGTATCGTTTAGCTCAAAAAAACATGGAATTTTCTGTTATTTTTACGACTATCATAACGATTAAATTCAAATCAAGTTCCGTGCTCGAGTATATTATATGCGTATACTGCGCATGTGCTTTCTAAAGCTCGCAGTCCCATGGCCCCGAAACGTCGTGGGTACAGCCCTGAGGCGCGATTTCGGCTGCTCCGCACTAGAAGCAGGCAGGCGGATCGTTTTCTTCTGGCGCTCAGATCCGTTCGCGGAAAAAATGGCTTTGCTCGTGAGGAACGTCTGCAAAGTACTGTCCCAGGTAAATTAACCGAGCTCCCGTTGATCCTCTTCGTAACCGCGAGAATATAAGTATTGGCGTGCGCGAGGAAGTGCTGTTGACTTCCAGCTGATCGGGGAACGTTCGTAGGGTGTCGCACATAGGGTAGGCAAGCGTTTTTCGCGCAACTGTGGCCCCCGCGCACTGTTACATACAGGGGATAATGTCAGGCTGTGTGTGTATATGTATGTGACGAAAATTTTCTCTCGCGCAAGGGCATTCGAAATCTCGAAGATGTAAGTAGCACGGAAGTTTGGCATAAGAGATTTCCGCTGCTAAGTAGAATGGTAGAAATTGGGAGTTGGAGCATTGGCACACGCGGATTTTTTTACGTTTATCTCGTGCTTCGAGGTCTTGATCCGGGTACAATTTGGTTAGAAGTTCGAGGATTCAAGAGCTTCCCTTAATGGGATTATTATGCTTTGATAAATGGGTTAATGGTAAAGTGCATTGATTTTTGTCTTTTCTTTTCGCAGGCTCCTATCAAAGGATCAGCAAGGACTGTTCATGTTAGTTCTGCTCGACTTGTAGAGGCTGTAAGTAATTTTATTATTTATTTAAATATTATTATATTACTATTCATTTTTGCAGACCCAAATGATTAAGACCAACAGTTTGTAATAGACCTATGTATAACAATTTTTCAGGCCATCGAACCAGAACACAAAACAAAATGTACGCTAATCCCAGGAGATGGTGTTGGTCCAGAATTGGTTGTATCAGTTCAAAATATATTCAAAGCAGCAGACGTCCCAGTTGAATTTGAACCTTACTTCTTATCCGAAGTTAATCCAACTCTTAGTGCACCCTTAGAACAAGTTTCCAATAGTATTGCTAGAAATGGAGTGTGTCTTAAAGTGAGCAATTTCTTTTTTATTTTTGAAATTATTTATTATTATAAAACTTTATTTAACATTATGATTTTATAGGGAATCTTGGCAACTCCAGACTTTTCACATACAGGAGAACTACAAACATTAAACATGAAACTAAGAAAAGAGCTTGACCTCTATTCCAATGTGGTTCACGTAAAATCATTGCCAGGTGTAAAGTCAAGACATCAAAATGTAGACTGTGTTATCATAAGAGAACAAACAGAGGGTGAATATTCTGCTCTGGAACATGAATCTGTCCCTGGAGTTGTTGAATGCCTAAAAATTGTTACTGCTAGGAAAAGTCAAAGAATTGCCAAATTTGCTTTTGATTATGCAGTAAAAAATGGCCGCAAGAAGGTAACATGTGTTCACAAAGCTAATATTATGAAACTGGGAGATGGTCTATTTTTGAGATCCTGTCAGGAAATTGCTAAGCTGTACCCTAGGTAAGAGAACCTCAAATGTTATTTTTGTCACATTATATAGCAGTAAAGCATACATTTTTACTATAAAATTTAATAAAATTTCAAAAACAAGGGTCCAATTTGAGACTATGATTGTGGACAATTGCACAATGCAAATGGTCTCAAATCCGCATCAATTTGATGTGATGGTCACACCCAATTTGTATGGTAACATTGTTGACAATTTGGCATCAGGATTAGTTGGAGGTGCTGGTGTTGTAGCTGGAGCAAGTTACAGTGCTGAGTGTGTAGTATTTGAACCGGTAAAATATTTTCTTAAACATTTTCCTTTTTAACAATTGTTAATGTAATATGAATTATAATTTATAATGAGCATATTTAACATCCTTGTTTAACAAAATAATATTTGCTTTAAAAAAAAAAATCAATATTTCTAAAGTTATGAAGTTCAATAGTCATTAATGCTAAATTTGCTATTTATAAATTAAATGTAATTATCACTTGTTTTATTTGTCACTTTAATAAAATCATTTGAAATCAAAATTTAGGGTGCAAGACATACATATTCAGAAGCTGTGGGCAAGAATGTGGCTAACCCTACTGCGATGATATTGTGTTCGGTAAAGCTTCTTAAACATCTAAACCTAAGAAAGTATTCAGAGCAAATAAATGACGCATTGAATCGTGTACTGAACGATGGAAATTGTCGGACAAAGGATCTTGGCGGACAGAACTCTACAACTGAGTTCACTCATGCTGTGATTAGTAGTCTCCGCTAATTTATTCTTCAAAGTAATTTTCAAAAAGATCACTCTGTAGGAAATACTAGGGCAAATCCCAATGAGAACAGAATTTTTATTACTTAAAGCCCATTGCATTTGATCATTAAATGCAATTGATTGTTATAATATTAGACCAAAAAGAATTATAAACATTGATGACCTTTAAGCTTTGGCATAAAGAGTGATTTTAACAATAGACAAAATGATATATGTGTTATGGAAACCAAAGCTCTAAAATGTGTAATACAGTTACTACAAAAATCAGTATGATGATGAGATTGACTGTTTATGGTTTCATAGACAATTGTAACATACGCGAATTGTAACATAATAAAATACACAATAAACTCTTGAAAGTTGTTCTTTCATTTAAGTGTTATATATGTATTCATTTCCTGTATTATTTATTTTTAATTATTTATTTTCCATAATTAGTATCATTGCCATAGTTTTAAACATTGATCATTTATTTGCTAATGTAAACAATGACTGATAATGAAAGAACAAATAACTTTTGAATAAGATATCAAAACTTTTTTGTGAAGTCATATAAGACACTCTCTTTATAAGATAACAATAAAAATGTCTGCTTCTTTTAAAGCTGTTTCGTTACATAATTCTCTATACCTTACTGAAATATATTGAATTTTATTAAGTTAACAATGAATTATTACTGATCTCTAATCAGAAAAAAAAATTTACAATCAATTTTATACATATATTTTAGACTTAGAGGTATACCTATTTAATTAAAATTTTGAAAATAAATTCAGTTTGTTATATTTATAATATACAGTTATTAAAAGAATATTTGAAATTGATTTATAATACATTTATAAAGAAATAAGTATATGAAATTTATGGAGGCATGAATTTATACAAATCTTTTGCTCTTTTAATAAGAATTCCTTGTTCGTTTAATTTATCAATTAGTCCTGGCACATCACTAGCATCTATGTTTCCTTTTATAGCAATAGTTTTTAAATCGTTTTTAGAATATAAATTACTATTGGATTCACTAGCTTTTATTAAAAGTTTTACAAATGTTTTAACAACACTTCTTGATGATTTACTAGTTTCTATAAATGTGCAATCCGGTTTGTCATCAGTCATACCAAGTACTGTGTTTTGTATCAGTTCTACTATGTCAAGTGCATCTTGCTCTGTTGTTTCTTCACGTAAATCTAATTTAGCTCTAGCTTCAGTTAATCTGATAAGTGCTTCCAACTGTCTATTACAAGGAGATATATTTACTGCAGAATCCAACTTTTTTCGTAAGCTCAAATAATATTTTTGTAATACATTGGCAGATACACTGGACAGTATTGGTTTTACATACTGTCGGGCATATGAAATATACTTACGTAAAACAGAAGATGGCACAAGCTGAGTTGAATTTCTAGAGATCCCGATCAATCTTTTTCTTAATGAATTCATTTCATTATCTGGTTGTTTATTATACCTTCCAAATTCTTGATTTTTTATGTTTTCACCACCAGTATGCATTAACATTACATGTCCAGACATGAAGTTATCCAGATCTTTATCTGGCTCATCAAGCAAAAGAAAAATTAAATCAAATCTTGACAGAAGTGGTTGGCTCATATTTAAATTTCTAGAAAGAATTTTCGATTTATCATAGCGTCCTCCAATTGGATTAGCAGCAGCCAAAATGGATGTTCTTGATGGAAGGGACCAAATCACTCCTGATTTAGCCACACTTACACTTTGTTGCTCCATTGCTTCTAATAATGCTTGATGTTGAGTGGGCATTTTGTCAAATTCATCTATACAGCAGCATCCTCTATCAGCTAGAACAAGAGCACCAGGCTCCAGTGCAAAGTCATTTTGTTCTCTGACCAATGTAACTGTCAATCCTGAACTAGTACTGGCATTTCCAGATACATAGATACCTTTAGGAGCAACTCTAGCACAAGCCTGCAACATCTGTGATTTTCCTAATCCAGGATCACCAACAATCAGAGTGTGAATGTTCTCTCTCAAATTTGCATGCTTTGGACTTCCACCAAATAAACTTAAAAGAAGAGCCATTTTAATCATTTCATGACCATAAATTCCTGGACATAAAGAATGAACTAGTAGAGAAAGTATATCTGAACTTTGATAAATGTCTTTGACTGATTGATAATCTTTTTGACTAAATTCAATACTAAAGCCAGTATTATTTTTAGTTTTACTATTATTATTAACAACTGAAGTAGCTTCCAAGTACAGAGAAGATACCACATTTGCTTTAATTTTGCCATTGTCTGTACCTTGCATCTTAACAATACCTGTAATTGTAACATCATCTCCAGGCATACAAGTATCTACTAAATCTTCATAGAGTTCTATATCCATCACACGTGGCACTCTCCCTTGATCGTCATGTTCTTCACCAAAGTGTTCTTGTATACGAACTATTTGAATTGGAATGGTCTCTACATAAGGTGAACTTAGGTCTGGCTCAAATTTCATCCCACCGCAAATATCACATTTTTTCTTTGGTGTATAAATACCACTCTTTTGCTTAACTGGATATGGTAGTTTACATTTGCTGCATAAAAGAATTAACACAGAAGACATATGGCAAGATCTATTAACACGTATAATGCATCCTCTTACAGTAATTAGCTTTCCATAGTAATTGACTTTTATATCTTTTAACATTACTATTGGTTCATAGTTTTTAATTCTAACTCTAATAGCTACATTAACATTTTCCACGTCGATAGTTTCATCATCCTGCTCCTCATACTGATCAGCTTTAACCTTGTGTATTGCTAATCCTAGACAATTTAGAACATGCTGAGGGTTGTTTTGTAATTCTGATTTGAAATTAGGCCAACTCTCTGCAAATACTTCACTCTCATACAATAAATTAACATCAATGTTGAATACACATCCGATTTCGCTCTTTTCTATTAACTCTGAGTTTAATTCCAAAAATCTTTGCATTGTATTAATTTTTTGAATTATTGGAGAATTTTTTTTATATTCTTCATCATCAAAGTACAACTTCCAACCTAGATATGGATTTTCTTTTTTAACGATTCTTTTTGGCTGGTTGCTAGAAGAAGGTCCAGGTTCATCCTCTGGTGAGCATTGATCATTATTGGAATCCCCACTGTTTGCATCGTTTGTATTTGGTCTTTCATCGTTATTATTATCGTTTTTCTTTTTTTTCTTTCGCCAACGCGGATTGAAATGATTTCTTCTTGGATCACTCATAACTTTTGAACTTTATAAGTTGGGTGAGCCGTATTTATTTACTATAATAACCTAAAAATACAGAAAATATATAAACATTATTGTTGAATAAATATTGTATGCCATTCAATATATTTACCTTTCAACATTTCAACAATTTTAACTCATTCAATTGCACTTTTTTCGTACCTCACATTCTGGATTGTTTGCATTTAGCTGTTGTTGTTTGCCGCCAAAATATTCATCCAGGAATCAGCAGGATTATACATTAAAATTACCAACGTCAGCGCCACCATTCTAGTAAGGTAAAACAGTTAAACAGCTGTTCATTGTTGTGTTTTGCCATGTGTACGATCTTCGTTGATACGGTGTTGATATACCAAACATTACACTGATTACATTTGAAAACCAAAGAGTTCTCATAAAGTAACAATGGTTTTGAAAGAAGAATCATTTGAATCCATTTCTCAGTCAATAATCAAGACTCATCTCGAGTTCACTGCTTTAATTCAGGTATAAAAGATAATTCAAACGTTTACTGTAATAATAACAATATTTTAACCTATCTCAATTCATTAATGTTTTACACTCCAAATAAAATAAAATTATAGGACATACAACAATGTTTAGGGCCATTAGAATTTTTAAATGATCTAAATGCAGAGGGTAGAGTAAAAATGGCCTCACTTAGACACAACCTTAAACAGTTAGAAGATATTTCTGATCGAGAACATAATCAACAAAAGAAAGATGCATTACTGCTAGAAATTGATAATTACAAAGGACAATTAACGACAGCAACAGCAGCCTTCCGGAAAGCAATTATAGCTAGTTCTTGTGCAATTGATAAAATGTCTAGAGAAGAGCTACTATCTGTACTCCCTGAACAACAAAATCAGCTTCGAAAAAGAAAAGACAGACAAAGTGCTGCTAACATGTCCAGTCAAGTAACAGATCGACTTTTATATATTTCAAAACATTTGGCTGAAACAACAGAGAGAAGTGCAGAAACCATAGACACACTAGGTACATTTTCTAACATCATAATCTAGTCTATATTCACATTGTTTATTATTTATTTATCAAATAGTATAATATCTTTTTTAGTGGTGTCCTCTGAAAAGGTTTCTAGTACAAAAAAGGAATTAGAAAATCAGCAGCATGTCATAGTACAATCAGGAAAACTACTGGGGAAATATGGACGGCGAGAAATTACAGATAAGGCTCTGTTATTTTTAGCTTTCATGTTTTTCCTTGCTGTTGTATTTTACATTATACAAAAGAGGTTATTTTAAGATTAGCAAAATTTACTATTAATATAAAAGTCATTTTGCTTTCAACTTATAGTAATTTCTTATTTGCAATAATTATCCATATAACACATGCAAAAAGGCATTTTAATCAAATGCCAATATTCCATTTTTTACATTTTTATAAAATTACAAAAATAAATGAATAATAATTAAATTTTAAAATAGTGCTAATATTCACCGACGAAAATGGAAAATGTATATAAATATAAAAAAAATGTATATAAATGTAAATAAGTATATCTATGGCTTCCAGGAATATATAACCACATATATCAACTTTTCATGATTTCAAGTAAATTTAGGTTTTAAGTTTTGCATCGGCGTTTTAAATTAAGACAAATGAGATTAAATACACCAGTACATCTATGAATACTAATCTAAATAACATATTTATTACCATTGTAACTAGACCAAATAACGTTCATGTCTTCGAAAACGACTTTCACTAATTTTAGTGATTATATATGGTTTTTCCAGTCCGAATAGCAATTATATAATTTTTTTTCCAGTTACTTTTTTTATTCATTATTCACGAAGAATTCAATAACCACTATACTATTATACTAACCACGCCAATGAACATCTCTACTGACTGTGTAAAGGCGGCTATGGACCGCTATGGTGTATATTCTTGATATATGGGTAAATCTACGGAATGGTGGTTGTAACTTTTTTTTTTTAAGTAATTTATTGCTACTATTACCGGAGCGTGCGAAGCACATAAACGAGACAGAGTGTAATATCTCCCATTTTTACGTAGAAAACCAGTCCTGTAAACTATGTTAGTATGCCACGCAGGTTACAACCCGGGGATGAACAAAAATTTCCAAAAAAGTCCACTTTTTATCACTCTCAAAAAGTGGACTTTTTTTGACATTTTTATGTATCTCCACACTTGAGAATGTATTTCACATCACTAATATGGATTACAGGACTGGTTTTCTACGTAAAAATTGAAGATGTTACACCCTGTTTCATTTATGTGCTTCGCACGCTCCGCTAATGGCAGCAATAAAGTACTTAAAAAAAAAGTTACAACAAAATCGCACCATTCCGTAGATTTACGCCGCTACTGGATAACAGTTTTATATATATATATAGTTTATTCGGAAAATATTCAATTGAAAAAGTGGTCTAGTGGAGTTGTATCGTTTTCCCGGTATATTGAATGAAAAAAGTGGAGTTATATGGTTTTCCGGGAGTTATTCTAAAAAAACATGGAGTTATATAGTTTTTCCGGGAGTTCTAAACAAATGGAGATATAGGTATGGTTATTTCGGGAACATGTTGAAGAAAATGGAGTTATAACTGTTGAGATTATTGATAAGTAAAATACTGCAGAGACACAGGTGAAGTTTTATAATGGATCCTTTATTACTGCGCACTAGGCGAGAGAGAAACGTGTAC
>JAPYZP010005938.1:0-16312 GCA_030522985.1 Torymus sinensis
TTCGGCTCGGGTGACAATTTACATGCGATCTGGGACAGTCTTTACTTTTACTCCCTAGGTGCGTAATATACTATTCTTCATAGTATGCGTAAAGAACATCGATACACATCGTTTCCGGTGCGTAAAATACAACTTTACACACTCTCACAATGCGACGACGTACTTAACGTATACTATGAAGAAATATATTGTTCGCCATACGGGCGAAATATTTACGACCTCGTGATCGCGCAACACTCGGTGCGTAAAGCTCAACTTCACATCCTAGTGACAAAAAATACTATTAAAATAGGTCAATAGTACGTTTTTTGTATCGAGAACTTAAGTAGACGAGAACAAATTTTATGTCCGAATAGCACCGTTGTTTGTTCGGAATATCTTTTTTTTTTCAACGCTACGCTGATATAACATGATTTCCATTTTACCCGACGATATTAGTATCAGTACCTACAAACTTTAATAATATTAGTTATTTGCAAATATTTTTTAATTAACATTAGTATATACAATTATAGTAAGTACACGGATCCCGCAATGAAACAAAAGTCGCCTTGAATAGATTTATATATTGTAATCAAATTTATTTATTAAACAGGCTATAGCCCTTAATATAATAGTAAGAAAATTATTACAGGTGATTAAATAGATTAGAGCAATTTTAGTAACAATCGCATACTATGTTTGGGAAAAAAGAACTCGTAGGGTAACTCACTTTAATTTTCAGGCAAATATATTTTCATCACAAGAACCACACGTGTCTTTAGTATCGGATCCAGCTCTTGGTATAAATTATATCGTTGATGTTACGGCAAAATCGTCTATTCACGAAGATGATCATGTCGAAACGTCACCAAGCAGCGATGGTTCCCCTGTTACGACTTTTAACGAACCTAAAACACCGTAAGTGCTTTATTTATAAATAATTTAATATTATATTATTATTATATATAAAAGTTATTCATGCAATAACTGATAATGTAACTTAACTTCTTAGGGTAAAAAACACAAATCCACCTGCGATGCCTCATGTACCAGTCAGTCCAAGGGTATGTGCATTTATGTTGTTAATGTAAATCTGTCATAGACTTTAGTACACCATAACATTTTCTACTTTTGCCAAGTTAATTTTAAGATAATCCTTTCATACATCATTATACATTTTTACCTGATTATTTATCACGTTCGTAAATCTATAATTATTTATTAAAATAATTTTATTGATTTTATGAAAAATTATTATAATATAGTTAATATATTTCTATGAAAATGATTGTTTATATTGCGTCTTGTATGCTATACTTGTTATTCCAACATGACAAGTTTTGCGAATTTTTTTGTAAACTTGTAGGGATAAAAAGATTTAATATGGGATGACCTTCATTATTTTTTAATTAAAGTTGTAAATAATACTATTCTAATTGATAATTTTTTTTGTGATTTGTATTAATTATTGACAACTGTATTCAGTAACATGTTTAAATATATTTTGTTTATTCGGAAATAACATTTTCTCTTTATATTATTAGCTAATTGATACTGCAAAAGTTTATTTAAAGAAATCTAGTATTTCTCTTACATTTTTGTTCTCCTTTTGTTTTAATTGAATTAATTTTGTTCTGCTTTCTTAAAAACTTAAATTATCTATAGATTAATTATGAAATGTTAACAAGCATGTAAATACAAAAATTATTCATAGAAAATTTCACTTTTCAAAAAAAAATTTTTTTTCATTCTCAATATTTAAAAATTTTTGTTAGTAGTAATTATGTTAAATCTTATATTTTGGCCTTTTCTGTATACATATGTTTACATGTATTTTATTTTATTAAATTAATTTGTTATTAATTTTACTGTTTTTTCCTTTTATTTTACATGTTAAGCACCATTAAAAAGTACATCATTTTACTGATACTAGAAGTCACGTTATTTGCATTTAGATAAAAGGGTTTAAATATATCATTTTTGTTCATTTTTAAAGTTTCTAGTACTTTAAGTATTAAGTTAGTTTTTTTAAATTATGAATTCAATCATAATTTGTATGGAAATAGGTACCTAAGTATGTCTCGGGGATGCTGGCTGTGTGTTCCTTTTGCGGTATGAGTGCAGCAGACTTTAACTATTGTATGAGATGTAAAAGGAAATTGCCAGAAAATGTAAAGGCAATATCAATATCTTCTGGCAGCGCTACCAAAAAGGAAGCCATCGCACCTGACGTAAGAATATTTTTTTAGACGCTTTCTCTTTGTTTTTATAGCAATGACAAGTATAAACAGCTTAAAACTTATCATGTTGGAATCATTTAAAGTGATAATCGCGTTTGTCGTGTTTGAAAAAAAAAAGATGAAAAAAAAAGAAAAAAATAATTGACTTAATATTGTATTGTTTAGACGTTTTACAAAAAAACTGAACCCAGTTTGCCACATAAGCATGATCGGGAAACTACTACGAAAAGAGGCAGAGGTAGAGGAGGACGGGCAACACGAACAAGACAAGTTAAAGAACCAGGTAAATATGAAATTTTATAATTGTAAAACTATTCATAATTTACAATTTATGTATATTACCATTATATTTGTTTTAGAATGCTTAACCATATCGTCGGACGAAGAAGATGACAATAGAAAACAGAAACGTTTGGGAGATGGTAAGGAAACCGTAAATTCGCAAAATTCTGTAACGGAAGAAGCCGAAACAATTCTCGAAAAAGAACCAGTTATTACTAATAATTCAGTCTCGCCTACGATTGTTCATTTACCAAACAACCAACAGCCTCTAAGTATGTTTCTAAATTTATTATATTAAATAAAATAAACATTTGATTTTTTAAACGTTTCTAAATTTATTTCATGATAGGTGGAGGTAGAGAACTTGGTATCCAAGATGTTCCAACAAGTAGCTTAAATACATATTTGACGTGTCGTACTGTAAGAATAGGATCGTATAAATATGTTCCAAATGACAAAATTCTTTTATCGGCAGACGGTTTAAAACTCGATGTGCCGCTTTTAGAAGATGGTACGTTTTATTCTTAAATTATATCATAAAAAAATACTGTGGCGATTTATTTTATAACAAACCTATTATTTTTTATGTAGATAAGTCTTTTATCACAGTTGACATCAAATTTTGTAATTTAGTGAAAGTATTAATACACTTTGCAAAGTCAATGCCAGTTTTATTTTTTTATACAAATGTAGCTACTGGAAAGTCAATAAGGGAGATACTAGGAATGCAAGATCCCAAAGGACCTTACTTTGATCCTGCTGGAAAAGGTATGTTGTTTTTTTTTAAATAACAAATAAATAAATTGAAAATATATTAATAATGACAATGTTGTATGTAGATCACACACATAAAAGAATAACACTTCTTCCTGAAAAGATACCAGATGATTCTAAAACAATACTGAAAGAGTTATATAAACCAATATTTGATGAATTAAGTACAAAAGAAGCTAACGATATTCTTGTAAGAGCATCCCCGAAAACGGTGAATTATTTTACTTTTTTTTTATACCTTTAAAATTACTTGCTTTAATTTCAACTTAACTAATCATTAAATTTACTAGAAGACTCAAGTTCAAACTCCTGTTAAAAAACCAACCACAACCGGGTCTTCATCTTCTTCTTCAACTAGTACGAATTCAAACGGAGTTATACAGACGTAAATAGATTTACAATACTTTTCTCATTATATTTAAAAACAACATTTTAATTACATTTTCATTTTTTCAGTATAACTGTATATCCTCCTCCACCGGCTAAAGGAGGCATTGCTATAAATACTGAAGATTACATATGTCTTGCCGAAGATCAGTTTTTGAACGATGTTATAATAGATTTTTACTTAAAATATTTAACACTTGAAAAACTTTCAGCAGATGATCATAACAGAACTCATGTATTTAGTTCATATTTTTATAAACGACTAACAAGTCCGCATGCACAAGCCGTAGAAAATCCAGATAAGCTCTCACCAGAGGTAAAGCGTCATGCTAGAGTTCAAAAATGGACTAAAAATGTTAATATATTTGAAAAAGATTTTATTGTTATTCCTATCAATGAACAGTGAGTATATTAAAAAGTTTAGACAATAAGTTTTATGCTTATAATGTGTTTAAATTAATAATGATGAATAATTAACAATATTTATTAAAATTTTTAGTGCTCATTGGTTTTTGGCTATTGTTTGTTTCCCTGGTTTAGTCGGTACAGTAACTCCAAAAGTTGAAGTAAAAACTGAAAATCAAAAATTGCCAGATAAAAAGAAAAAAGACTCGAAATCCCTTACGATCGGTAATACAACAATTACACCAGTAAATACGATCACGATAGACACAAATGATGATGGTTCAGAAAGAGACGAAGCGGAAGGTGATGATGAAGAAATGGAAACGGATAGCGATGACGAAGACGTAAGTTTTTATGAGGTTTTATTAATGTACAATAATAATTAAAACAAAATATATTTGACGTAATTGATGAAAAAATATTAATAGGATGAGTTGGATTCAAACCCGAATAGTGAAGAAGATAAGAAACCAAACTGCCAGACCTCAGAAACAAAAGAAGTTACAAAAGTGTATGTATTACGTTTAATATATAAAAGGTAGTTTTAAAAATATTAACGTTTATTTTTTTTACTAAAAACATTATTCTTTTCAGTCCTTGTATATTAATATTTGACTCACTGGCTGGAGCTAGTAGATCACGAGTAGTAGCAACGTTAAGAGATTATTTAAGTTGTGAATATAAAGCCAAAATGGGCGCGGAAAAAGTTTTCTCAAAAGACACCATCAAAGGTGCATGTCCAAAAGTTCCCCAACAATCGAATTTCACTGATTGTGGATTGTATGTATTACAATATGTAGAAAGCTTTTTTGAGGTAAAGATTCATTTTATAATTCACTTAGATACGCATTTCTTTGTAAATATAACAATTTTTTTTTGTTTTCAGAATCCTCTTATGGATTACACATTACCCATTAAGACATTGAAAACATGGTTTGAAGAAATTATTGTTACGCGAAAACGAGAAGAAATTGCAAAATTATTAATTCAATTGGTGGAAAATACTAAAGGAAACAAAACTATCACTTTGCCTAATTTAAGTTTTCCAACACAAGATGGAAAATTAAAACAAAGGCCTGATAGTCAAACAGAGACAAGGGCAGCGAAACTAGAGGCTGAAGCCAAGAAAAAAGCTGCCGAGGCCGCGGAAAGTAAATCAAATGCTGACACTTCAACGACAGAAAAAGTGGAAAGCAGTAATGAATCGTCAAGTAAAGTTGGAACTTCTCAAACTACCATTCCTCAATCTGTAAATCAAATCACATGCACAACGGACGGTAACATAATTATACAAAAAGAGGCGACAACATCGACAAATGCGAGGTAACTGATTACGGAGATATTAATATATTTCAAAATATTACAATAATTACGATTTTAATAACCTTACTTTATTTGATTTCAGATCACCTGCTGAAACAATGGCATTCTTAAAGACTAAAAGAATACCTAGGTTACAAAAATCTTCTGATAATCAGGACGATAAGCAGGTTGCCAAAAAACATAAGGGTGAATCCTTCGATTCCTGTAAATAAGTGTTATCTTTTTTTTTTTTTTATAATGAATCAATACTAATTAAGATTAGTCACTATTCGTAAAAAAAAAAATTCTTTACGTATACAGTACATTTATGTAGTTCTTATATTGTAAGGTTAATAAAATAAGATGGATGATGTCTACAAATTGTGAGTTGATTAATTTTAAAAATTTTTAGATGTATTTTTAATTTAACTGAAAACCAGTAACAGTGCTACGTTTTTGAAAACAATTTCTTTATCATTGTCTTTTTTTATTTACTAGACATTAATTTTGATGCTTTTAATAAATTATGTTGAAAAGGTATGCATATATGGAAACAAAAATGAAAAAACAAATTTGTGTTAAAAATATTTTAATTGCATCGATTTCCTCATTAATTTATATTTGTCATCCTTTTTTATGTACAAACATAAATATTTTGATAAACAAGTTTATTTTACAATGTCAATATCAATGTTTACTAAAATTATAATTTCATGTAATAACGCAGATGACGATACCTTAATTACAAATATTTTAATACTTTATCGACTTGCATTAAAAATCCGCCTTCATAATTAGATCTACAATTCCCTAAGTGAATATGTTTTCATGGTTTTAAGATTCATATTTAATTAATGCACGTTCCCCTATACGAATAGAATTTCGTACAAACGACAGATAATAAAGTTACTTTTTTTTGTTTTAATGTAATCGGTGTACAGCTTTTATATAATAATCACGCCATTCCTTGTCTTTACCATACATATCGTTCATTGTATTATAGACAAGACAATGCACTATATCATAAAACATTTTGGCCCCTGTCTCTTATACGGTGCATTCGAAAGACCTTCAAATGCAAAACTCTAAAGAAAAAATACGAAGAACCTATAGTGGTATAACAGTTAAAACAGAATTTCTTACAATTTTCCATTAATTATGCATTAAAAATTGTGCGGCGCGACAGAGCCAGCCATCGGGGCCGCGTTTTTATTTTTAATTTAAATAAAATCCTCCTTAATTAACGGCAGGTGGCGGCATGGGTGGCTCGCCATCGGAACCCTGTAAAAACAGTCACGATTAATTGATCGTTTAATGATAAAATCGTTGACATGCGGGAATCCGTTGATTACACTTACAGAGTCGCTATCTCTGGCCTTAGCGTTCTCGGGCTGTCTCAGGGTATTCGGTCGGAACATGTACAACATGACGCCGAAGACGATAAATAAGCACATCATCATGAAATTGTTGTCGCCTGAGTCGTTCGGCGGTCCTGGTACTGTTAAAATTGAGGAAAATAATTAGTTTCACATTATATAATGATAAATAAAGTTATTTCCTTATATAAGAATCAGAAAAAAAAAATAGAAGCAGAAATTACGTACGTCTTGATAAAGTCAGACACTCGTTGTCAGTGCAGTAGGCTTGCGATTGCCGCAACTAAAGAAACAAAGAAAAATTCAATTATTATATTTTTTCTACGAATCATTGATCCTTTTTTTTTGCATTTCCAACTTGAATGTTATCGTAATCACAGCAGTCAGCAAAAATTGTCAGCGCGCGCGCTCGGTGCTGCTATATACCGCAGGTATAAAAACATTGAGTAATAGGAAGTAAGGTCCCATTACAAAATCGTTACAAAATTGTAACAGCGTTGTTGCGGATTAAGCTTTCGTGTTCGCGCGCTTACACAATGACATAAATACAGACAAGTTCGGAGATGACGAAAACAATGTTTTTTGTTGTTGTCGCTGCTGTTACATGCTAACTATGCTTGTTGAAAACTTACGATCGACAACAGCCGCTGCATGGCCAAGTCATGGTTCCACATGCAGGCGCACGGGTCAAAACCACCATCGCCTTCGTCACCCATGATTTATTTTATTTATTTAGTTATCTACGAACAAAATCTGGAAAAAAGACACAGCCATAATTAAAACAATTGTTAATAAAGAGCCAAGAATATATCATGAACGAAAAAAAAATCGCGCAGAAATTAATAATAACACGAAAGCGCGCGTATAGTATACACTCTTTCTATAGCACGAGCCCGGAAATTCGAACGCAACTGTAGGCACATTATCTGTACACTCACGCGCGCTCGTACTGATAAGAGCCGCTTTTAAAGCGGAGGATACTTAAAATTGATAATTTCGGCGTGAGCGAGCGTGCGCGCAAAAAACGAGCCTCGCGCCGACATTACAAATCGTGATAAAACTATAATCCAGTTGTTTCGTCAGTAAATAATAATGCCCACAACCAAATTACGCCTTTTTTTGAACCATCTTTTTTTTTGTTCACTCGATAATGTTCGTGCCGATATAATGATATGGTCATATCGTTTGCAAATAAGTAATAAGCGCGTCACTGACGTGCCGTCTAAAATTATACCCTTTTTTGCAGAGGATAACACTTTTTCGGAAAGTTGTTTAACAATAACCCGATGCTTTGAACTTGAACTTGTTCGCGCTCCGTTATATATTACACCCCGACGAACAATTCTTATACCGAGATGAGCCAAAATACGCATAGATATACACGCGAGGAGAACGTCGATAATTTGCCTGATGACGTAGACCCGAGAGAGAGAGAGAGAGCGCGGTACGGTAAAAATCTCGTTCACGCTCGCGTACATATATATAGGTATAGTGTGTGTGTCTATTATGCGTATGCTGGATAACAGCGTGCAGGAATGATAAGGAGAGCCTATACCCAGCAATTGGCTCTTAATGACCGCGATTTAAAGGGATATACTCTCGCGCCACGACACCGTTATACCAGCTGGCGCTTCTTTCCGCTCTGACGACGACGACGACGGGCAGCTGCCTACCTATGCAGGTGTACATCCTACACCCAACCAAGCAACTATCAACGCGCGCGAGAAAAAGCTATACACTGCTCAGGGCGGTAAAGTCCACCCACGGTATACTACAATCCTCAGCTCCTACCGCACGCACGACATCTTCTATATCAGCGCGCCTCGCGTCCCCGTTTCGAAGGCAGCCGTGATAATGTCCCGTTTTAAATCCCCGTAGCACTATAGGTGCTACCTACGTATCCCACTTTATTAAACGCCCATGTAAAATGGTGCTCGGTGTGCTTGCGGATTAAGAGTAGCAGGGAGAGAGAAAAACACGAGAGATGATCGCCATTGAGAGCCTAGTATCTATAGCACACCTACTACTACGTGGAGGACGCCCGCGCGAGCTTTCTTTCGTCCCGTGGCTGATGATCACAGAAGCTATACTCGCGCTGCTCTGCTCTGTTGTCAAACACTGCACTGCGGGGGCAGGACCGATACGCGCGCGCGTATATGGGACGCACAGCACACGACGGGGAGAGATGAGAAGGGTGAGGAAGGAGGGGCGGCCGTCGTCGTCGCGTCCGTCAACTACTGGCTTACGTGGTTCGATGGCAGACCTCGGTGACAAGCTGCTGCCTACTACCTATAACTGCTGTTCTCTCGTGTAGTATGTTTTGCATATGCAGAGGCGAGAGAGGGAGAGAGAGAGGTGAATTGCAGCGCGATGAGTCGCGCGGGTACCTACTTGGGTATCTTCTACCTATACGCGTACGGTATGACTTGGGAGAGAGAGCGATTTTTTTATCTTCGTTTGTGGGAGAGAAAGAGAATGGTTTGCGGTGTCGGGCTTTTCCGGGGAACTTCGCGGATATGGGCGAAGCAGAGCGGAAAAATTATGGGCGGTGTGGTGGGTGGCTTTGCGAGTCTTGGCGGGAGTGTGGGGAATGGTTTGAATGTGCGGATATATCTCGACAAGAAAGAGATTCTTTTTTTGTTTTTTCGTTCATTTGTTTGGTTTGGAAAATTTATTTATTTGTTTACAGTTTATGTTTTTGAATGGGATACGATGGGGAGATCAAATGATTTGGAGGAAGTTGAGAAAACAATGAAAATGATCGATGATTCGACAAGTACTTATATGCTTGCCTTAAAACTTCAAAAGAACTTAAAAGAAGACGTCGAGAATACTTCGATACTCGATTATTCTATTTAAATAAAAGAACATAAAACGAATTACTAATTATTATGCAATTGTGTAAACGATACTTATGCGACATTTCTTTGCACTGTTTTCGATAAAGAAAACGGTCGCCTTGTTATAAATAAATAATTTATGTTTTATTATGAAAATTTTCTTATCACAATATATGAGTAAATCCACAATTTGTATACCCCTTTCGGGTACAAACATTTTTTTTTTAGGAGCACACCCGTCGGATACGTTTTTTCTGGCTCATTATACCTCATAATATGGGAAAAAAACGTTGAACAATCGAAAATCAGTGGCAGACATCCATTTTTGCTGCATTTCACTTTTCTTATGGAAATTTAACATGGGAAAACTGGATTAAAAGTAGTCAGGCCAAAAAAGATCGTTATAATTGGTCGGTTCTGTTTACATGCATTTGAAAATCGCGAAAAATGACCAAAAATGCGATTGAACTAGGTACGTGGATTCGGGAAAAATCGCTCAGTTTTGGTCATTTTTCGCGATTTTCAAATGCATGGAACTTTGTACAAAATCGAATAATTATAAACTATTATAATTATCTTTAGCTTAAATTAAAGCTCTTTTGTGAAATATTTTTTGGCCACTTCAATAGTTCGCTATTGATTAATCATCACTTTTGATTAATCAATCTACTTTTCATCCATATTTCCCATATGTTAAATTTACATAAGAAAAATGAAATGCAGCAAAAATGGATATCTACCCACTAGTTTTCGATTGTTCAACGTTTTTTTTTCACATAATATGAGGTATAATGAGCCAGAAAAAACGAGTTTGACAAGTGAGCTCCAAAAAAAATTTTTGACCTTTTCGAACACGAAAAGGGTATACAAATTGTGGATTTACTCATATCCATATGGATTCCGTAAAGTAATTTCCCACATAAGCGTATCGAAATACTTCTATTATTGTTGAAATTCCGTTCTGATGGAATAAACCAAAACCTGGTTGGAATTTCTCTCCAGAAATCCATATATGGATTATTATTAGATTCGATTTATATAATAAGATTTACATCAAAGCAGCAATTAAATTAAAACAGAATTGAAAACAATCGAAAAATTTTTTTTACCGATTTCTGCTGTTTATTGAAGTGGTAACTGGTATAACTAACTTCTCCCGGATGTCAAACTACACTGACTAAATTTTATATGTGAACGAAGTTAATATAATTAATATTCTATCGGTCGAAATTGTTTGTTCAATATTTGCGCAGCTGGACGCATAAAAAGATGCATGTATACGTGCTCTTCAATAATATATACACACATATATATGCGTGCAATTATATATATAGATAAGCGAATACGTGTAGGAATATGATTTGAAAGCTCGCTTTGCGCTCGTTATCACTTATACTATTCATAATATCGATATTTCTAGAAAAATATATAACGCTTTAGCGCAGTTTTACGACAATTTTTCACCTTAAAAAAACGTATATTATCGATAACATTTCATCATCGCAACGGTACTTTTCATTTTTGCTCGGTTTTCCACTTGATCGAGTAAAAAATGATAGGTTTAAAAAAGCTTATAGGTAGGTATACGTCCGAACGCGATGGCTTTGCGAACACCGCCAAGGCGCGAACGAATTGCGCGGGATTTTGTACTTTTCAGCTGACTTACGGGCGGGCGCGAGATACGACGATACGTGGGTGATGCGCCCGTTTTGTTGAATATCGAATTGTTGTAGTTTCGTGCTTTTTGCACACGTCAAAATGAGCAAAAGACCTTTTTCTTCGCCGGCGGTGTCCAAGAAGGCAAAGACAACGTAAGTATTTCAACAATAAGTAATTATTATCATGGTATTTTGCTTGAACTCGCATGAAATGGAGGTACAGTTTCTATAACCTTCAAATCGATTCATGTGACTTGGAAATGCATTTTGATGGATTAATTTAATGAATAATGATTTATAGCCCTGATTATTTTATTATTTCAGAAATGAAGATGAGGAACCATCACAATTTGAAGCAGAACTCGCAGGAATGGATGAGTTTGAAGAGGAATTTAGCAGTGAAGGCATGCTAGTGGTTGGAGAGGTGTGTAGTTCATTAATTTTATTATTAGTTTTTACTGTAAACGTCATTTTAATTTACTAATATCTCGAAATTTACTAGGGCCCAGAACAAGAAAATACCAGTTCAAAATGGAGCAGGCCCGAGCCTCCGCCTATGAATCCCTCAAAGGATATCCTGTGTTTTCAACAAATTGAAATTGATCATTACACAGGTATGAAAAGCTTTAATTGTACAAGAATTTAGAATGTTTAAACTTCAAATTTAATAAAATAAAATTTTAGATAAACCACAGCCTGGAATGCCTGGAAGTAGGATAGGTCCAGTACCTGTAATGAGAATGTATGGAGTCACAGAAAAAGGAAATTCAGTTTGCTGTCATGTGCATGGCTTCAGCCCATACTTCTTTGTATCTGCTCCTTCATCATTTTCTGATACCCATTGTGGACCATTCAAGGTTTTATTTGAAATTAGTTGAAGGTTTATACTATAATGAAAGTAAAACAAAAATTTCATTATAAATTTTTTTATTTACAGGAAGCTTTAAATAATGCTGTTAAGAAGGATATAAAAAATAACAGTGATAATGTTCAAGATTTTATTTTAGCAATTGAAAGAGTTGAACGTCAAACAGTTTTTGGTTATACCGGAGAAAAGAAATCTCTTTTCTTAAAGGTAACAGTTGCTCTACCAAGATTAATAGCTCCTTGTAAAAGATTGTTAGAAACTGAAATTATATATCCAGCACTGGATCATAAATATACAGCCTTTGAGAGTAATATTGATTTTGATATTAGGTTTGTACATTCAAAATTTAAAATTTTTATATATTTTTTAAAGCATATTGTGATTATATACATTTTAATTAATACCTATAGGTTTATGGCTGACACGCATATGGTAGGATGCGCATGGGTAGAATTACCTGCTGGAAAATGGAAATTAAGAGGAAAATATAATCACAATTTACCAGCAATCAGTAGATGTCAATTAGAAGTTGATGTTGCTTGGGATCAATTCATTGCTCATGCACCAGAAGGTGAATGGTCCAAAATTGCACCCTTTAGAATTTTAAGTTTTGATATTGAATGTGCTGGTCGTAAAGGTAAGAAAAGTGTTTTAGTACTTATTGGTTATACAAAAATTCAAAATTTTTTTTCTAATACTTAATAATTATTTAACAGGTATTTTTCCTGAGCCTGATAAGGATCCAGTTATTCAGATTGCTAATATGGTCATTTTACAAGGAGAAAAGGAACCATTTTTACGTAACATTTTTACATTAAACACATGTGCTCCAATTGTAGGAAGTCAAGTGTTGAGTTTTGATAAAGAAAGTAAATTATTAGAGGTGTGTAAAACGTATATGATTACTGCTTATTTATTTTTTAATCATGTGATTTTGAAAAGTTATATTACATAACATTTTACTTTTAGAAATGGGCAGATTTTGTTCGTCAAGCAGATCCAGACATTTTTACTGGATACAATATCAATAATTTTGATTTTCCATATTTAATCAATCGAGCACAACATCTGCACGTGAGGGATTTCAATTTTTTGGGTAGAATAAAAAATATTAAGTCTGTGATCAAAAATACTGTATTGCAAAGTAAACAAATGGGTCGCAGAGAAAATAAATCTGTTAACTTTGAAGGACGTGTACCTTTTGATTTGTTACTGGTAACTATTTCTTTAGGAAAATGTTTCTTACTTTAAAAATAATATTTAAAACTATTGTAACGAGTTTATTCTTCTATTTTTAGGTATTAGTAAGAGATTATAAATTAAGATCTTACACTCTTAATGCTGTAAGTTATCACTTTTTGCAAGAACAAAAGGAAGATGTTCACCATAGTATAATTTCTGACTTACAAAATGGTAATGCCCAAACCAGAAGACGTTTAGCTGTATACTGTCTAAAAGATGCATATTTACCTCTAAGATTATTGGACAAACTTATGTGTATAATTATTTATATGGAGATGGCTAGAGTCACTGGAGTATCTCTTTCTAGTTTGTTAACTAGAGGTCAACAGATCAAAGTTATGTCACAACTGTTGAGAAAGGTAGTACAATTTTGATTGATGTTCGAGTATATTTTATACTTAAGAATTTTTGTTTTATAAAATATGATTTTTGTTTAGACTATTGAAAGAGGATATTTAATTCCGGTTCACCATGGTCAAGGTTCAGATGAGCAGTTTGAAGGTGCAACTGTTATTGAACCTCTTCGTGGGTATTATAATGATCCAATTGCTACCTTGGATTTCAGTTCTCTATATCCAAGTATAATCATGGCACACAATCTCTGTTATACCACACTTTTAAGCACTCCTGCACAAAACCAGTACAAACTAGATGAAGAGGATATCACAAAAACACCTGCAAATTGTAACTTTGTTAAAAGTAGTGTGCGCAAAGGAATATTACCTGAAATTTTGGAACATTTACTTTCTGCTAGGAAAATTGCAAAGGCAGAATTAAAAAAAGAAACAGATCCTCTGAAACAGAAAGTACTTGATGGTAGACAATATGCTTTAAAAGTATCAGCCAATTCAGTATATGGTTTTACTGGTGCACAGCAAGGAAAACTACCTTGCTTAGAAATTTCGGGTGTAAGTACTTAATGAAATTTACAGATATAAGAAAACTTAAAAACTTACTTGTCAATAAAAATTAAATATATCAACAAATTTGTAAACTTTTAGAGTGTCACTGCTTATGGTCGTACTATGATAGAAAAAACGAAGCAAGAAGTAGAATCGCATTATCGTAAAGAAAACGGTTACGACCACGATGCTATTGTTATTTATGGTGATACTGATTCTGTGATGGTCAAATTCGGTGTCAAAGATCTTGAATCAGCCATGGCACTTGGAAGGGAGGCTGCTGAATACGTCAGCTCAAAATTTATTAATCCTATCAAATTAGAATTCGAAAAAGTATACTTTCCATACCTTTTAATCAACAAGAAACGTTATGCTGGTTTGTACTTCACAAGGCCAGACAAATATGATAAAATGGATTGCAAAGGTTTGGAAACTGTAAGAAGAGACAATTGTCCATTGGTCGCTAACATGATGAACACATGTCTTCAGAAATTATTGATAGACAGGTAAGCTTTTCTCTCTCAACTTCCTCAAAGTTCGTTCTAATCATTTGATCTCGAGAAACGCATTATTAAACTTGATTTCTAGGAACCCAGATGATGCTGTAGATTACGCTAAACAAGTAATCAGCGATCTTTTATGTAACCGCATCGACATCTCTCAATTAGTCGTCACCAAAGAATTAACGAAAACCGATTATACGGCTAAGCAAGCTCACGTGGAGTTGGCTGCAAAGATGAAGAAGCGTGATCCCGGTACTGCACCAAAACTGGGAGACCGAATTCCATACGTAATCATAAGCGGGCCGAAGGGAGTACCGACTTACCAAAAAGCTGAAGACCCCATTTTCGTATTAGAAAACAGCGTTCCTATTGATACGAACTACTACTTGGAAAATCAACTGTCGAAACCCCTTGTTCGTATCTTTGAGCCCATTCTCGGCGACAAGGCTGAATCGTTGTTGCTGAAGGGAGAACACACTAGAACGAAATCCGTTGCCATTTCGAAAGTAGGCGCTTTGGTAGCTTTCACGCGTAAGAAGGAAGCGTGCTTGGGATGTAAGGCTGTACTGCCAGCCGGTCGCGAGGGCAAAGCCCTGTGTCAGTATTGTGAAGAGAAAGAATCTGAAATCCTTCAAAATGAAATTTACAACGGCAGAAAGTTGGAGGAGAAGTTCTGTAGATTGTGGACTGAGTGCCAGAGATGTCAGGGGAGTCTTCACCAAGAAGTTATTTGTACGAGGTAACCATTTTTTTTTAAATATACTTCTTTGTTAATTCATTTAGAATTATATTTTCTAAAAGTATTATTTTTTTTCTAGCCGTGATTGTCCTATTTTCTACATGAGGAAGAAAGTTCAAATGGATCTGGATACGCAGGTGGAACGAATAGAGAAATTTGGACTTCCAGAGTGGTAAAACCACTATCGTCATATAAGATCGTAAAAATGTGAATTAATTATAATCTTTTATTTTGTCATGACTACATTTACTGTTAGCGTTGCTAAAAGCAACTTGTAATTTCCAATTGAAAGTAGAACAAATTTTGTATTTAATACTTATAATTAGTGTTTTCGCTCCGAAAAAGCGCCCGTTATTTATACATGTATATACATTCGATATTTTTATACATTAATCAGCGTTCCATTGTTAAAAATATCACGAAATAAAATTATTCTTTGAAATAATGTGAAAACCGAGCTGTTTTAAATTCTTTCCAAAAAATCCACTGCAAGCTCTGTAACTTTCCACCCCATACAATAAAACTTCCTCAGCTCCATTTCTTTCTGTACACATATATACCCTCAGTAATATATTATCGGCAATCAATGAAGACCAGAATAACAACACAATTAAATTCAGCGATCAATAAGCGCATACTTCTCGCGTTTCGTTAAAAATCCCTAGCAAAATAGTAGCTGCAAGTGCCAATCACCAGCTTGCGAGCTTACCGCTGGTCGCGCTCCTATCGCCGCCGCCGCTCCTCTCTCCGCATCACCGCGCCACCGCCGTCGTCCGCGAATTTCGCAGTCCGTTTGCAACGTTCGCACCCGG